>JAXGGA010002888.1:0-112703 GCA_038373865.1 Uloborus plumipes
GATTAAATTTTAACTGAAACGTATGATGCTCTCGATGTCTGTATCAGGTTATATGAGTTGTGAAAATAAATTGTAATTTTTTATTAGCTACTATGTCAGCTTAGGTTTTGAAATCAAGCGATTCGCTGCTATCCTCGCGTCCTCTTCAATACTTTTTCAATTTTAAATGTTTCAGTTTCGATTTTGGTTATCCATAGGTTTACGATCATTCAATACGCAAGACAGCTTACATGTAGTATACTCCTATTTTTGTAAGTGTTTTCCCTTTCTTATCTGCTCCGTTACTAAAAACAGTTTAAAGTAATTAATTTGTTGTTTTTTTGCTTGTTTTTTTAATTTGTTTATTTCAATCGGCTATTATTTGTAATCCAATTTTCAATTAAAATATGTAATTACATGAAAAAATTACCCAAACTTTCATCAAAAAGTATCTTTATGCATTACTGGTAAGCAAGTTCTGATAAAAAAAAGACACACGAACAGATTTTATGAAACTTTTGAGGCCTTCATTTTGCTAGGAATACAGTAAAATACATTTCTATGCACGTCATGGTGCCCAATGTACACATATCTGAAGTTTCGAATTATAATATAGACCTGCGTTTCTTGCGTAATGCATCCCCTTTTTCGACAAAAATTCAACAATATTACCTTTTTTGGAGCAAGAGTCAAGGAAACTATTTTATTTGGATTGTATAAGATATTTTTATCTAATTCGCTGTGAGTATTTAACCATTCTTTTACGCTATCTTTTGACCAAACATATTCGTCTCCTTAAGTCTGAAAATTGATCATGCATGATAGTCTAAACAGTAAGTACCTTTGGCAAGCTGAATCCAATTTTTAACTAAAGAAATTTTAGAATGTGTAATGTCAATAGACGATGAAAGTAAAGATAGTGAAATGGTAAAGTTACCACCTGATCCGTAAATCTGTGATAATGAAGATATTGATCAAGTTCGGTCAAAACCTGCTTTGGTTTCAAACTAGTGAGTTAAAATATTTGTGTGCTTAATTTTCTATGGCGGATATCACATTCTACGAACAGAAAGTATTGTATGAGAAAATTCCGTTGATGCATGTAAAAATATTTTGTTATGTACAATATGTCATGCAAGTGATTCTTTAAATTCGAGTGTTTTTTTTTCTTTCATTTTATTGCTACGCTGTTGTCTATTTATATTGTCATTGAGAATTTAGTTCAATGAATAATTTGTTGAATGAGTAAAACTTTGTTAGTTTCACTTTTCAGGGATTTCATGTTATACCATACCAAGACTTACAAAACGAGAAGTCAAATGCTAAATTTATTTTCAGTATTCACAAAAGACTTAAAAGTATTTTAAAGAATGAAAAATGTGATTATCCTAAGCAGTTGATGCTCTGATGTCCATTATTTGAGCTTTAGCAGAACACAGCGTACACAAATACCAATCGATATTTTTTTTTCCTTAAAGATCATTTCATTCGTCTCAGAAACAAACACTTCTTTCCCACGGGAACAGTAGGGGAAAATAAAATGGGAAAATGTCCCTTAAAACCATCCAAAATCTTTGAAAAGATAGATGCTGGAACATCCGACAGGAAATTTGACATGAATAATGTGATCGCAGCTGTTCGCTGGAATGATAATAGAGTAGTATCACTCATCACCTATTTTGAAGACACAAGATATTTCAAAAAAGTACAGGGAAGAATGAACAGGGGAAAACAAAAAGTAGACATTCCATCTTGTGTTGTTTCATACAACAAATATAAAAAGAGTGAGGACGTATTCGACAATACCGTAGATATATATTATCCAACCACACAATGTAGAATGGGATACTGGATCTTATATATGAAGAAATGATTTTAATGCAGTGTTTACTGTTAAGTAAAATATCGAAACTCTTCGCTTTAGAAAAAAAATAGGGTAGACCTTGGGACGTTTACGCGTATTTTTTCAATGATTTTTCTAATTTTTAGGTTTCAAGTTAGGAAATTTTAAACCTTATGATCTTCTAAAACAGTTACTAAAGTTAAAGTTTGGGCGTTCATTTTTTTCCCTGTTAGAGTATTTAAGCGTCAAAAAAATAATTTTTAGGTCAATGTCCGTTGCGGAAACCTGCCCCGTACTCGTGGCACGTTTACGCAGTCTTACGCACGTTTCTGTATCACTTACAAAAAGGCATTTTAAATTATTTTGATATCAAACTTAGTTATACTGTTCTCAAACACGGATAAAATTTCGCTAATATTTATAAACCTGTTTATTTTTATCTAAGCATTCTTAGTTTACAATAAGCTTCAATAATTTGGACACAAAATTTACTTAGTTTAGCAAAAAATAGGTCCATCCCATAATTGCTATATCAAAGCTCGAGGGACACTAAAAAAAACTTGTGAGAGTACTTGCTAAGGGGAATCATCAATCTTTTACTACCGGTGACATGCCAATTATAATACATTTTGAAAAGAGAGCACTGCTTAAACGTGCCCCGGTTTACACTACGACATCCCACATTTCGTATAACTGTAATTACTTTTATTGCTCTAAACGCACACCTAAACAAAAAGGGACACTCTCTTTTTAAATTATAATATCATTAATTGTGTGCCCCCCTTTCATTTTAACACTGCGATATGGGTTTGTGCATATTTAATAAAAAAAGAGGTGCCCTTTTTGAAAGTACTAAGTAAATATATTTTGGTAGAACATCCAAAAAGGCAACACTAATGTCAGCTGAGAAACTACAAAAAAACTTGTGACTGTTTGTGAAAATGTAGTTTAGAATAGTCCTTTTTTAATTTAGTTATAAAATGCTAATTCTATGCGCTCTTGTACATCTTTAACCCGTTTTATCCCAATTTATTTATTTTGTTCAAATTTAAGAATAATCATGTTTTCTGAGGTATATTAAACATATATACAGGGTGTCCACTCCAATCGTGGACCAATAGCTAATTTCTAAACCGTTAGAGATAAGCATATAGTTTATTTAGGAAAAAATCTCCAAATTACGAAAGGAATTTTGGGTCTATTCAATGTTTTTCAAAAAATCAAATTTTGAAAGAGTTACGAAATTTAAATTTTTATACAGCCCCCCAGTCCTATCAATCATGTTTAGTAAAACATTCTTGACACTGTAACGTTTAAAACTAAAAAAAAATCACTCTTCTACCACAAAAATTGACCGAGTTATGACGTTTTGAAAAATCAAGATTTTGCATTATTTCATGACGTCATCGAACGATCGCTTAAGGGACCGTATGCGAAATCCTTCAAAATCTTGATTTTTCAAAACGTCATAACTCGGTCAATTTTTGTAGTAGAAGAGTGATTTTTTTTTAGTTTTAAACGTTACAGTGTCAAGAATGTTTTACTAAATATGATTGATAGGACTGGGGGGCTGTATAAAAATTTAAATTTCGTAACTCTTTCAAAATTTGATTTTTTGAAAAACATTGAATAGACCCAAAATTCCTTTCGTAATTTGGAGATTTTTTCCTAAATAAACTATATGCTTATCTCTAACGGTTTAGAAATTAGCTATTGGTCCACGATTGGAGTGGACACCCTGTATACTAATTATAACAAAATTTGAAAGAAAAAAAATTTTTTTATAGGAAATCTGGTCCGTCTTCTAAATAGGACACTGGGATGAAGGGGATAAAATTTGCACTTACAAGTTTTATAGTGTTTTTTATTAGTGAAAAGCAATTTCCGACTACAAATTCTTACAATATCCAAATAATAGCTAGTTTCTTACATAAAAGTTCAATTTCGAGTTAAGTATAATATTTAAACTTGGTGAAAAGGTCCAAAACAAACCCGGCAAAGTGTTTTATCACATTTCTCACAGTATGTTTTAGGTTTCCCTTTACAGCCCTCTCTTTGACAGCGGCGCTGTTTCTCCATCTTGAGTAGAAAATGGCCAATACCACCCTTGCGGACATCTTGTTCTGCACTAGATGGCATAGAAGATATCCTGGGTCTACCTTTTGTTCCGCCCGTAGCCTTTTTTAGGTAAACCATTGTTACTGCTCTTCGGAACTCCTTCAAGTTTAAGGCATCACTTTTGTTGACAGCTTTGTGGATTATCCAAGCATTTACTAAAGCCATGTCTAGAGTACGAATGAAAAGTGGCCAGTAACACTTTTTCCCACGAATCTTAATGGCATACAGTCCAGCCAACCAGTCGTTATGATCTACCCCGCCCATATACTGGTTGTAAGAATTGATCACATTCGGCATCTTCACGTTAACTTTATCTTTTTCTCCTTTAACACGCCTCTTCACATCAAAGAATGGTTCCAATGTGCTGAAATTTGTAGCAACAGTCACAGTACTGTTATCATTCCATCTCACCAGGAAAATCTCGGATTTCTCGTCAAAGGCAAAATCAGACGTGCCTCTTTCTTTCTTCCGCATCGATTTCGAATCTTCTAAAGGGCACTCGTTGTTTATTCGATTCTCTCGAATGGTTCCTGTAGCTCGAAAGCCTTTTTCACCTAGACTTTTTAAAAGATCAATGCTAGTAAAAAAGTTATCGAAATATAAAGTGTAGCTTGAAGGATTCACAATGTTCTCAGTTAGCTTCATCACAACCCGAGTACCAAGAGGAGTATCATTTCCTGCACCAGATTCTTTACCACAGTAGAGAGAAAAATTGTAACAATATCCCTCGCTTCCACAGATAGAACAAAATTTATATCCAAAACGTATTGGCTTGCCTCGGATGAACTGTTTTAGACTATTCCTACCGTAATACATTACGATCATTTCATCAATACTTAGATTGGAAGAGAAGTGTCCGAATTTCATAAAATTGTCATTGAGTATGGCAAACAAAGGTTTTACTTTGAAGGAACGATCCTGGGCATGTTGAGATGCAGTTCCATTGTCCACAAAGTGTAAATATGATTTTAACTTTTGGAAGCGGTTTCGAGACATGCCATTTTTTACCAGGGCAATTCCAAGGTCTTCTGCATCTGACCAGTAGTCGCGTTCACAGGTATTTGCATGATAACCAGTTAGAAGCAGAATTCCAATAAAAACACGTAGTTCGTCAGGAGAGGTTGAGAAATCGTGTTCGTTTTTTACATCTGTTGCATATCGCATAGTTTCTTTTACAATGAGATTATACACTTCGCTGGAGTAAGACAGTTCAAATAGCTCTGTTGGAGTTTTGTCTTCCAACGCAGTTTCCATCTGCTTCAACAAGTCACTTGCAGTTGATTCAGCCTGTGTTTTCCATTTTTTATATTGAGGTGAATTAATCTGGATCCAAGAGGACTGATGTCGTTTAGATTTTTTTCTGCACGGAGCTTTATTCTTTATCTCAGATGACTGATGTTTTTAAGTCTTTTTTCTGCGATTTGTAGTGGAAACACTGGTGCTTGTGGACGGTTCAGGCTGAAAACTATCGCCAGTTATAACCTCCAGAGACCCAGGAACATCATTTACATTTATCTCACCACTATTTGCTTCATTTTCATCCCCTTCATCTTCGTCAGTTAGTTCACTGGCTTCTGGTGGTAACACAGCAATTTCAACATCGCTCTCATCTGAATCTAAAGTATTAAAAAGTTCTAATGCTTCATCTAACTTCAGAAACCTTTGTCCTGGCATAACTTAGCAGGAACAAAACACTAGAAGCGATTTCTCTGTTTTTAACTTTTATTTATGTAGAGAGAAAGAGCGTGTCAACTGTGTACTTATCGTCCCACTGTCCTATTTAGAGGATAGTGAAAAAATAATTCACCAAAATTCACCAAATAACAATAAAGCTTAAACTAACCACCAGGATGATAAGGAAAGAGTACTTTGCATACAACATGCTCAGCCAAGCAGCTAAAGTAAACTGAAAACCAGTTCTACAACCCCAAAGAGATGATACAAACCACGCCCACTAAGATGCAAACGTAGCAAAACGTAAAGCGGAAGGAGAAGAGGGGGGGACACATTGCTCACGCTAGTACAAGCTAATACATGTCCCTACATGTTCCAACGGGCAAAATATTTCCACCGAGCAAATACTGATTTTCACATGCTTTTTTTTAGCTGTCCTTTAAATAGGACAGCGGGATAAAATGGGTTAAATTTAATTTTGAAGGGAAATACTTATTATTTTAGTATTGTAAAGTGTTGCTTTTGAAAAACGTTTCGCATAAAAAAAAAGTTTTTTTCTTAACTCATCTCCGATATATTTTATTGATATTAACACAATGCTGTTTCAATTAAATTAGTGGGAAAGGAACTATAAACACATTGAATTCAATCAGAATGCTAATTGCATTCACACAGCGTCAAAATATTCATAATTAACTGCAAAAGAACCGGTTGGGTTTAGCATTGCATTTTTTTAAATTTTCTTTTTCATGAATGAAATGCTTCAATTGTCTATCAAACGTGATAGGACGGCAAACTGGAAGTTTATAGTTACGTGAAATATGATATCTATGTAGAACATTTGACTCAAATAATACTTCGGGAAACCAAAATATTTTCTTCTTTGTAAAGAAAGAACCATTGATTGTTTTTTGTTTTGTTTTTTTCAATCATGTAAAGAACAAACACCTAAAAAATAGCTCTTTTTCATGGAGTAACAGTGTAAAATTTTTGAAAATATTATATAGCCAAAATATAGCTTCAAAATGTTGAGTTATATTGAAAATAATGCCTGTCATTTTGGGGTTCCATTCCCCCCCCCCCCCCGCCTTTAGGAATTCAATGTATTTACATCCAATTGAGAGTGGTTTTAATTGTTTTCCGATGAAATCACATTGAGTTTGCAACTTTTGAGATTCCCCCCCAGAAAAATGTGAAATGACGGGCCTGTTAAGAATCATATTCTAAAAAAAAAGATTCTGTGCATTAAACAAATAACAAAGATATCTGATAATAACTTTTTGATAAGGGCTTTCAGATTTTTGAATGAAACTTACCTAAGCGATAAAGACTTGTTAATAACAATCACCTACTTAAATTTCCGTTAGGTGTGGAGAAATTTAATGTTTTACCATAACTATTCTTTCATTCAAATTCAATTTAAATGTCTAAAAATTCTACCATCTAATTTGTATAACACCCTTTTGTAACTCTAATTTCATCTTTTTCCCCTTTGTTTGAGGCATTGAATCCAAACTGCAAAGCATGAATAATTACCCAGATAAACGAAATTACCGTATGAAAATCTTTCAAATTCTTCAAACCGCCATTTTGTTTCGATTTTCTAATCGTGTTATTAAAGTTATACTGACTGCAGACAGTCAATCCTATCAAAAAGCTTAATAACACTCAATTCATAATTTATTTGTAATTAAGGTCAGAATATTCCTTTTTTAGCTCTCCCACACACGGTAATGGAAGCATTAAAAGTCCTATTAGCTGGGCTTAAAGCCTCTGTCCTTCTTCCAAAAGCAATAACAATGAAAGCTTAAATGGAATTTTACAGACGGCAAACCGGGGAACGATGCTTAGTGAAAATGATACTTATAAGATTACGGGAAATTAAGAGTGAGGAAAAAGAGAGAAACTTTCTTTTACCTCTTACAGAATTTCCAAAGTGTGCCTGAAATTGCTCTTTTCAACAGATTATGAAATGCGTGAATAGAAGAATAAATCCTATTAAAAAAACAAACCTTATTGAAGAAAGGGACGTTTAGTTGTTTTTCTTTTGAAGTTACGTAAATGTATTTGATATTGCTCGAAAAAAGAAAGTTTGATGCGTTATTTCGATTATAAGAAAAATATCACTAAAAATCCTTATAATAATTTTGAAAGACATTTTAAACTTATAATTAAATAAGCAGTAAACTTTTCATAATGCAACATACTTTATACCATATTTTGAATCTTGTTATCTTACTTAACTCTTTAATGCGATTTTTTTTCTTAAAAATTTTAAACCCTTGTTTATGTGGATGATTACTAACACAGTGCAGTTACATTAAACATGTACTGTATATTTTCGTGAGCCTCAATTTTCACGAAAAGAAAGATACTGGTGACTCCGCGATTTAAAAATTCTGGAAATTTATACGAACATGACCGAACGCTCACGAAGCTTTCATTTTCGCAATAGTGACTGCCTTATAAAATCAGGAAAATAAATGCCTCGCAAACACAAATACATTTACCGTAATTACCACTTTATGATTCATAAGTTGTCAGCATTTTTAATGAAAAATAGTTTCCTTCGTCAAAGCATAAACTATAAAACATCATTGTCAAAAGAAAATCGTTAGCCATCTGAAGATCTTTAAGTAAGTAACTATAGAACCTATAAAATTGGAAGCAGCAATTTTGTTTGTATTGTTTTTAAATAAGAGAACTCTATGTCTTACATGCGGTTAACTTTGAACACGCTACTGCAAAAAGCTGGCGAAAGGGGGGGGAGGGACACGTTAGAAAATACTCAGTGTAAATGTATTTTAGAAATGATTGCGAGCAACGCAGTAGGATAGACAAATTTCTATTACTTGGAAACGTTAAATACGCAATTGTATGTTTCATTGCATTTACAATTGCAGAAAAGCTGCTAGTTTAGAGTCCTCAATAATTAGCTATATTATTAAAAATCCTAAGCAAAGTGACGTAAAGTTGAAATATTACAAAAAGATACTTTCAGCTTAGTTTTGTGTTGAAACAGTATAGATTGTAAGACTAGATAAGTTTTGAGCTATTTGGTAAGAATATCAAACAACAATTTTTCACATTTCTGCCTAAGAAGAAAAAATGTTGACGGATTCAACTGTCTAAACCTCGTATGTTTTTTCCATTATTGCCGGAGGTTGCTTAAGAATGGGCAGCGCCAGCAAGTTCACTAAAAAATAATAACATCATAGTTTGCCAATTTTATCCTTTTTTTCTTCACACAAAAAATGTCATAATTTAGTGACACAGCCAAAAGAATAAAGCGCCAATACTTTTATTCCTTCTTGGAGTTACTTTTACTACAAAATCAATAAGCCTTATGTTAGCTGCAGAGTGTTTTTTTTTTTTTTTAACCCATAACTCAACTTTTAATGTCTGGATTTTATTTTCCTTTTTAAAAGTCATTAAGAACTTCGCAAAAAGCCTCTTTTTTCCTTCTTAAAGAACATACTCAGTTAATTACGATTTGAAAAGTAAAAATGGTGGAAAATAAGAACATTTTGTGAGCGCTTACGTGTTTACATTCTCCAAAAATAAATCGGCAAAAATATAGAACATTAGTACTGTAAAATCAGTAAACGAATGATTAAAAAGAAAGTACTCTTAGTAATATATTGTTCTAACTTTGAGAGAAACTATCAGTATGTATCAACATAATTTATTGTGGGCTATTCTCTATAAACTCGTAATTGGTTGTCCGGACTGATCATTTTATAAATAATAAAGTGTAATAAAGGAATTATCGCTCTTAATACAAGTAAAGCATTAGTACTTTGTAGCCCAATTGTATTTGGAGCGATAACAATTTTCTTTTCTATAAATTATCTAAGCACCAGAAACACAGTTCCCTAGCTGTCCCAATCCAATAGTTTAGCACTCAAAGGCAATATTTCATAAAACCTATTAACACTACATAAATTTGGCAATTAATATTTAAAAATAGAATAGTGCATCTTTATCTTTTTTATGAGAAATTAGGTCTAATTACGTATTTCTAAAACTTAAAATTGTCGTATAAATTCTGTCCGGAGATTTTTTAAACAGTCCCTTGCCACAAATTCAAAGCTCCAATAGAAAAAATATGTCACTCTTGCAAATGTTTTCTCTTGCAAATGTTTTTTACAAGTCTGAAGCAATCAGTGTGAATTTGCTGAGAACGGTGTTGAAACGATACTTTGTTTAGTTTTAGAGCCACATTTGTGATGAAAGTGCATCAGGGTCGTTGAAAAAACAGTCCTCTGAGAATTGATTTTATTAATGTCAATTAGTTTAATCATGAAACATATTAGTTATTATGTCCACGATTTGTGCCTAAATTTATAGGTAGTCTTGTAACTAATTATGTTCCAATAGTTTTGCAAATATTACGCAACAAGGAGCAAAAACACAGTCACCTGGCACCCTGATTGATCAGAAAAACACAAACTTCAATTGGCCCTCGTTCAAACCAAAGTAATAGATTAATTTTCTGAGCAATAGTATTATAATTATACGAACATTTCAAAAAACCATGCCCGGATAAATTTTGTGTGGAAAATGACGAGTTTACAGAGAATCGCCTTTATAAAATGAAGGGTCAGGGGGAAAAACCACGGTAGTCAAATTCGATTCCTTTTGAGAAAAACGAAATTTAAACTTTACGAACTCATAAACTTTCCCAGTATACTTGTTCTAAAATGACAATAATACATGGACTACAGTGTTTTTTCACGAATATTGCATATACTAAACGAAATTACACTTATTTTTCTAACAGGTGGTAGCATCAGTTTAAATTCAACAAAAAGTGAACTACCGTGGTTTTTCCCCCTGACCCTTCAAATATTAAAACCAGTTTTTATTATTGTTCGTAGTCTACTTTATCGAAGCTTGAGGTGAAAGTGAAAATAATTCAACTCTGTTTGAAACTTTCATTTTCAGAACAATTACTTTCAACAAATATTTGCGGAGACTGAAAGTAACCGCTGAAAAGTAATGTAAATAATACTTAAATACTACTTAACGAAATGTAGATAAAATTGAGTTTACGCATAAAAACTTTGCAAGAAAATATTTCACATAAGCAGGGCTAGGGATTAAGCGGGATTAGGACATTGCAATATATGATGATCCCCTATTGCAATATGATTTCGAGTCGTCAGAATACCCTCCACCTCTCCTAGAATTTCTGAAACTCTTAACTGGCACACCCTGTATATAGAGACTTAATGAGAGAAATCGCAATATAGGTACACTTACTCGAAGAATCGTTAGGTAATCGAAATTAAAAAATAGATAATCTTGAAAAATATTCTGATTTTCATTAAAATGTTTAAGAAAATTAATCAAAAAAAAATAATGATGCATGTACATTTTTTAACAATACAGAAGCTATTACATTTGAATGTAAATTCAAAAACTCTTTCGTAGGTGATGGAAATTAAAAACTAGCTATTCTTGTAAATAATTCTGATTTTCTTTAAAAATATTTAAGAAAATTCTTCAACAAAACCATGATGCGTGTATATTTTTAAACAACACTGAAGCTATTACATTTGAAAGTGAATATAAATTTAGACGTTTTATATTGCACTAGAGCAAAGTCTTTGACCCTTGGATTGCTGCTTAATCTAACATTTAATAGAAACATTCCATTCCAGAATTGTTCAGCACTCCAAGTATTGATTACTGTTTGACGTTTCCGCAAGGCAAACAGGACAAATTATGCAAAAGCAGTTGTAGCTCGCACGTGATATCAATGTACTATTGCATAACGTACTACAATTGCAATATCGTTGCATACGTAAAGTTTGCTTAAAATTGTTATTAGGCACGTACACAGCCATGCTTTGACTTATTATCAATAAAATACGTGCTAGAAACGGGAAAACTGAGTATACACAATATTCATCTGCATTGTGTACACTGTAAAAAATGGATGTTGCTTTTACAGCATAATACAGATAATCTTTTAGTAATAAACTAAAAATTTTACAATAATAAACTGTACAATTACTAACTTTACAGTAGTAAACTAAAATTGCTAATTTACAGTAATAAACTGAAAAATTGCTAATTTTACAGTTTATTACCGTGCATTTCACAGCTACAAACTGGAACCTCTGCTGCCTGTTGTTTTTACAGCTATACTGCTGTTTGTACAGCTAAATATTACGGCAATAAACAGTAACATTTCTGACTTTGCAGTAAGAAACTGTAAAATTGCTAATTTTACAGTTTATTACTGTGCATTTTGCAGTTTTAAATTGGAACCGCGGTTGCCAGTATTATACTATAAAAACAACAGTTCATTTTTTGCAGTGTAAGCATACTTTTTTCTTCCTTCTCTAAATTGTCAATGCCACTTTTTATTAGTGAAAACGTATCAAATTGAAGGCACTACTCGCTGACCCATGCAAAGATTTATCACTTGACTGAACGTAAAAGTCTTTTTTTTTTTTTTAAGTAATTTGTTCAATCACAAATACAATGCAAGTTGTTTATTTTCCTCTGATAGAGGTAAAAAAATCGTTAAAAGTATGTCTTACTTTTGAAGTTCGATGAAGTATTACCGAATTTATGGCGTACCCTCAAATAAAAACCCAGCTTTGAAAAATCATATATGTGCTGATGGAAACTTAGACTAGAATTCTGTAATAAGAAAAATAAACATAAAAAAGAGATTTATCGGCCAGATTTGAACTAATATATTCCTATTACAAGCACAACGTTCTATCCAACCTCACCAATACGTCTTGACTTTTCGATACTATTCATTAAAGTAATGTGCAATTAAAACAGAAAACAAAAACGTTTCTTTGAAAAAAAAATAGCCCTTGGGATTTATTATTCTTCATTAGCCCGCACGAAAAGCTTCCAATAATGGAAAAATCATGAAATTTGATCAAGGAATTCAGAACATCTCGCGCAGTGACAGAAAAACTGGCAAGAGAAATAATATATAAGATAGAGCAACTACATTTTAATGAGTTTTATATTTGTTGCACAAGACATCCTATAAGTTAGATTATTGCTTCATTGAATGAACTTTGAGAATAACTTACACTTTTCTTCTACAAAATACATTTGAATTTTGTTGAACTCAAGCAACATTATACAAATAATATTTTTAGAATCTGTAACGGACGTAACTTATGAGATACGCCCATTACTGGGCGTATAAAACTGGGTAAATTTGAAAATGTTCAGGGACAGATTCAGAATTTTATTGTATTATGAAGAAGTTGATAAAAAAGAGGATAGCAGTAGATTAAAATTAAAAAATACGTAGGGCATCTTATCACTATGAACTAAAGTTGAATTTGTGGTGAATTTTATCACAAAATAAAATCCTCGAAATTATTCAAAGTACAGGTGAAATTGATACTCCTTGCTTTTATTTTTTAAATAACTTCCATTCATAATTTATGGCAACAGTTAAAATCAGTTTACGGTTTTGCCTCCTAATTAAAAATTGTGTGCATTTGTGTACGCTTTTATGAGAATTCTCATGTGTTTTTGCATAAAGCCCAGTAAAAAAAATATTTTTTTTTTCTTCTGTGAACAATGAGTAAAGTATTAATTTAATGAAATTTAATTATTTTTTTTTCTTTCTCATTTCTGTTATAAAATCCATTTCTTAAATAATTGAGCTTCTTGGAGAACCTTATAACTAAAATCAATACAAAATAGGAAAATTTAGGATTTATACAGCGTACATAACAGTTGTCATACGAGAGCATTCCATTAATTTCATGTCTCTCCGTATTAGTTTCTCAATCTTTATTTCTGAATACACTCTTTTCAATTCATTCTCTGGGTATAATACACGTAGCAGAACTTCCAACTGCAGCGAAACCTATCAACTTGAAAGGGGAAAAAATACGAGGTTTCTTTCGCAACTCTAAAAGCAGAAGAACATTTAGAGTACAATATTGTGTACAATACTTTCTTCATAACATAAACAGAATCCGAATGATCCCAAATATCTAGGCGACTGAATCCAGTTACATTAACGAAGAATTATTGCGCTAGCGGGTATATCAGTCTCTGTAACTCCATATATCAAAATCACGTCTATTTATTTTAAAAGTTCATCTCCCAAGCTGGAATCTTTATGCTTCGTATTTTTTGACAAGCATTTTTAAGGAAATTAGAATTTCTTTATTTGATATGAGTTTTTGTTGCATTACATTCTTCTGTTTCACATGCTGTTTTTAATCGTAAATAAATTTCGTTCAGAAAGAAAAATATTTCTGACTAGATTTGTGAATTTCTTCAAAATTTAAATCTATGACGTAAAAAATATGGATGATTTTCAAACAAAAATATGATACCAGCAATGGCAAGTACAGCATCAATACCTAAGAGTAAAGATAATTTTATAGAAAATGTTTATTTAAAACTAACGTAACTTTTATTTTTCTACATCCCGTCGTTAAGCAATATTTGTGAAATTTCTCTGGTTGATTTAAACTGCTGTTTCATTAAATTTTTCAGTTCCATTTTCAAGTTTTAAACCATAAGGTATACATAAAACGCATTCAGAAAAATGGGCTTTGCTTTTAACAAGGTAAAGGGAATTTTCAAAATCCATAGTTTAGAACGCAAAAAGAAAAGCTTGAATTTTAAACAAAATACGTTATCAACACCAATATGTACAGCATCAATGTCTGGGAGCAAAGTGAATTTTATAGCAAATATTTCCATAAAACAACATAAGTTGTATCGTCTTGCACCTCATTTTTCAATAAACATTTTTATTGTAGCTTGAATTTGTCTATTTCATATCTATCGCAGTTATATATTTCAATGATAGAAAAGTGTTTTATAGTTCAGTGACAAAAACGAGAAACAATTTTTACTAATGTTTTCTCAAAACGTTTGAAAACTCCTTCACCGTTTTGTTTCCTTAACTATAATAAATTTATTCTACAAAATAGAATAAATTAAAACATAAGTTTAACTATCATTTTGTACAAACGCAAAACATATGATGAGCGTTATTGTTTTTTTTTTTTTAAATCCCACATAATAGTTTCTAATTCCTTGTTTTACCCTGTTTAAAAAGTGTTGAACGTTTTTAAAGGAATACTTTCACTGGTGAGTTCACAAAAAAGAAACTATTTTAATACAATGAGTACATTCATTATAAGTAATTTTCTGACGTTTTCACGAACAACTTATTGAAATACATTTTTATGCCTTATAAAGTGCCTTTTTTTTTTTTTTTAAGAAGTGGCAACTACGAAAAAAGTATATCAACGCATATTTATATATGATATTATTTTAAAAACTGATATTTATTTTTAAAGCTGTGAAACCTGAAAACTCAAACAATTAAATTGCATTTTCATTGTATTTTTGTTGATTTTACACTCGACGTTTTTAAACATAAAAGTACCGATTGTAGTAAAACACATTAACTATATGTTCATTCCGAAAATTGAGTAACGACAACTGAACGCATTTCTAATAAATTTGAAGGTTGTTTGGGGCAAGTTCAATTTCTTTTCAAGCACGCATCGTACTTAATTTCTAGGTAATAGAAGAATGAAGGCTGCCAAACATCTGAACAAGTGAAATATTTTTCAGCATTCTCTCTTAGTGAGGAGTCAAAGGAAAATTAGCAGGAATACTAATCAAAGGCATGGCAAAGATGGAAAAAGTCCTAGTTGAATTTCCATTGGAAAATCAAATCTTCAGGGGCACCTGGTTCATTGCGTGAGAAAATATGCTAATCTAGTCTGAATTAAATAAATTTGAGTGCCATGTTCCACGAGAGAAACCGAAATTTCCGTGGGCCCTGATAAATTCTCGCTTTAACCGGTCCCTAAAGCTCACGTGTGATTAATTCAGAAAAAGAATAAATTTTTATTGAATCAAGTCGTAAGAATAAATGAAAACTCTTCAATATTCATTCTTGTATCGGCAATACACGGTCATGGCTTCTTTCCGGGAACTAAGTTTTCAGTAAACAAGGATCTTTCCAGGCTGAATAATAAATTATTCATTAACCTCCAGCCGGTAATTGATTATCTCTGGAAATTGAACCGCGTCCCACCCTCTGGCGGTATGCATGGGAAACGTCTTCAGTAATTAACGCAATACGTGTCGAGATCTGATCGGCGGACTTGAACTTCCGAAGGATTTCCCGACATTCTGCAATAAAAGAAAAGAAAGGGGGAGCTTTATTGTCTTGTCCTATTTAGCGACCGCTCGTTTAACCTATTTCCCAGCAAGGCCTTAGGAAAGATTACAGCAACTCTACAGGATGGATTGGAATGTCAGGTTCTTTTAAACCCATTAAGCTTCCCCGGCCTTCATTATTCTCTACGTATTTAAAGTGTCAATTGAAAGGGGGAATCAAATACGTCGAGGATTTGCCTATTCATTCACTAAAAAATTTCACTTTTCCCTAAAGTTGAATATTTTAAAGTATTAAATGCGAATGACGAATACTTTGCTCAGAGTATTATAATTTTTCACATTTAAATCTTTCGAAAAATTTAAATATTCACCTTTTTATTAATAATTTTTACCACTGCAAATAAATAGTGCTGTACTTTCTGTAATTTTCTTTTTAATTTAGCTATACTCTCCTAGTATCAGAACTAAGTTAACGTATTTATCATTAAAGAAATTAAATATAGTATTTGTTTCATACACATGTATTCTCAAGTCACGGACTACAGGACTGTTTAACACTTTTCAAGCAACAAAATCATCGCATTTTTAAAAGTATTTGCAGAACTTTTTCTAGTAGGGGAGAGGGGGCACATGTAAACAAGGGCGCGTGTGAACAAACGATATTTTACCCAGTTAACATGAAGGGAAAAATCTGAAAAGAAATTATGTAGATGGTAACACAAGTACTTTATCTTGCTTGAAATTTCAATGATCTAAACCATTCTGTTTTTTAGTTAATCAAAGATCTTATGTTTTGGAAGGTACCAATATACTTTTACGTTTCAGTTCTCCGAGTAAAAACACATCCAAAACTTTTTTTTTTTTTTTTTTTTTTTTTGTGATTTGAACTTTATTTGTCTTCAAGTGGCATTAATAAGGAAAGTTTTCATTAACTATTATTTTTTTAAAAATTGGAAAAAATATAGTTTTTTATCAAATTATGCCTAAGTTGAGATAAGGGGCACATGAGAACACATTATTTAGGGGCAGATGTGAACAGTACATCTGAGCCCAATAACGGTATTTAGTTACTTCAATTTTTAAAATTGTTGATTTTTTTATACATTGAAGAGTCTAATTAAGAAATATTGAATAATTAAAAGTTTCCATACTCAATATATTATTAAAATCTGAAAGAGTTGCAAAAAAAAGAAAGTTAAACTTGCTGAAATGTTGAAAAAGGAACAAAAAAATTGTAGTAAGTGACGCTGAGTCTGATATTAGTTTTGAAGACCGCTGCTGAAGTCAACCTTGCACCAGAAAATTTAGCTGTAAATGACTTTGTTCTCGTAGCATTCACTACCAAAAAGACAAAAATTCATTTCAAATGAAACTTTTATGTTTCCAAAAAAATGATACATCGATGGTAAACACTCTGATGGTATTCTGCTAAAATTACCACCACCTACAATTTTAGGTGGCACATGTCGAGCTGCATCTTCTGTTTCTTTTTCTGTAAAACTTGAAGGCTACAATGTTCGTTGAATTGAGTCAACTAATCATGTTAAATAAATACCTTGATATTTTCATTGTAAGTGTTCGTTAATGTGTAATAAGCAGTATAATTAAAAATATGCTTAGGTGTATTTTATTTCCATTTATGTATCCGTGTTTAATTGTGCCGCAGGTGCGTTTACAGCTGCCCCGTACTGGAGCCGATATGAACAAAATTTAACATATTTTAGACACATTTTTGGCTGGAATTCACTGTTGAAAAAGGGAGGTAACTGCATGAAAACATTTAGCAAATGTTTGATTTATCATGTTTAGCACTTGTTTCTTTTATACCTCAAATTAATAAAGAAAAATATACAAAAATGTCATTTTTTCGACATGTGCCCCCTTTTCCCCCACATAACCAAATTCAAAGAAAAGCTTTTTCATTTTCAGCCCGAATAATAAGTCCATAGTTGAAATATTCATTACTTATTTCGCAACTTAGTTACTTTGTTGAAATTCAGATATTCTCGAGACAAAACAAATACTTTCGCGACAACTGCAAATTTTTCAAGCAGTAGTCGCAGAAGTGAAACAAAATTTAATGCAAATTTAAAACCCGTATTTCTAGTTCAATTAGACTTTTTTTACATTATTTAACTAAGAAAGCTTTACAGAGGGAAAGTCATTGCAGCGATATTTTCTTTGGTAGCGTTTACGGGTTTCTATTGAAAATTATTTTAGTAGACAGATGATAAACAATATTTTGAAGAACTTCATAGACATATTAGTGCGTCTTTAATTCTTTCGAAATGGTGGGACAATTTTTTATTTAAAAACATATATATCTTAGTTTTAAATTATCACATGGTTTCAAACTAAGCTTTTAAAAACACATGCTTAATAGCTTGAAGGGAGAAAAAGAACATATTTATGAGGAAACGTAAAATTGTGTATAAATATTTTTATCACCCTCAGACGATTGGTAAACACATAATTATCTGTAGTAGTTTAGACGCTTTTCTAATAAAACGTATAAAATGACTAATAAAACGAAAATGTGCAACAAAAGCGTCGTTACCATTGCACTGGGGAGCAGTAATGTGCCTTACTTAGATCTTTGACTTATTTTCAACTATATTTTAGCTTCTAAGTCTAAAATCAACTATTTCAACTCACTACAGAGCGTTTTAAAGCTGAAAGGGAATCAAAAGGAACAATTCGAAATTTATAGGAAATTAAAAAAAAAGGTTAAAAAGGAAAAAAAATATCTTAGGTAAGCAACAATCATTTAATTCTGAATACACCGTATATACACTGGCGGAAAAAAAAATCCCTACACCAAGAAAGACTTGTGTTAGATAAACGAAATTTGGTAGGCGTGTTTATACAACTGAAAGATGACATCGATTGAAATTTCGTGTTCCGTGCATAAGTGTGGCGCAGCTGGCGTCACTCAGAACATGCAAATAAGGCTTGTTTTAAAAGCGTGTTGTGAAGCTTGTGTGTATTATTTTTCCGTGAAATTGGACGAATTGCGTTCATGTTAGCCAGGAATACCTTTTAAGAAGACGAAGAAGCCATTATCATCAGCTCACCGAGTTTAAACGAGGTCGTACAATTTGGCTACGAGAAGGTGGATTTTCATTTCGCGATATTGCAGAAAAACTTGGGTGGGAATGTTTCAACCATGCATGATTATTGAAAGCTATGGGCAAGGGATGGTACTACCTCAAGAAGATCGAGTTCCGAGCTGCCACGTGGCACGACTGAGAAGGAAGATCGCCGAATCTTGCGTACGGCTGTGGAGCATCGTACTACATTTGCGGCTGACATTCGAGCTGCAGCTGGTACTGTCGTGACCCAAGGAACGATAAGAAACTGTTTACTTCAAGGACAGCTCCTAGTCAGGCAGCCTGTAGCCGGTATTCCATTGACTGCAAACCATTACCTTTTCCGACGGCAGTGGTGCCACGACAGAGCTCACTGTAGGTCGTAGTGGAGATCTGTTGTAATTTTTGATGAAAACAGATTCTGAATTAGTGCCAGTGGTGGCTGTATATTGGTCAGAAGGAGGCCAGGGGACCGCCTGCATCCAAGCGGTCTACGGCCTAGACACACGGGACTCACACCTGGAGTTATGGTCTCTGGAGCAATGTTCTACGACAGCAGGGGCATTCTTGTGGTTATCCCAAACTCACTCACTGAAAATTTGTCGTCAGTCTGTTAATTTAACCAGTAGTACAGCCCTTCATGAGTAGCATTCAAGAGCGCGTTTTCCAACCGGATAACGGTCGCCCTCACATCGCTGCTGTAACGCAATGTGCTCTACAGAGTGCTGACATGTTACCATGACCTGCAAAATCACCAGGTCTGTCTCCAATTGATAACGTATGGGATATCATGCGATGGCACCTCGAGCATCATCCACAGTCAGCAAAGACGGTCCTAGTATTGACAAAGCAAGTGCGACAAGCATGGAACTCCATACCACAAAGTGACATTCGGCACCTGTATGACATAATGCATGCAAGCTTGCAGGCTTGCCTTCAAATTTCTGGAGGTTACACCCTCTATTAAATTAACATAATTTCACATTTGCACAGCATTTTCTTGAGCTTAAATTAGCCAGTGATCTTGTACATTTAATCAATTAAACATGTTAACTAGACAATTGCATTACCCAAATTTTATTACTCTACGGCAATTTTTTCTTGGTGTTGGGATTTTTTTTTCCGCCAGCGTAATTATACAGTAAACTCTCAATTATCTGCGGTTTGGATTATCCGCAAGTCATCCTCACTTTTGTTTTCTATTTTAATAATGATTTTGAGTGTTTTATTGGTCTTTTTTAGCAGCTAAAATATTTTTCCATGCAATTCTATCGTTTTTAGTTGTAACTTAAATGCATGTGTAAGTAGTATCGATTTTTTTGCCATACTATAAACACTAATATCATTCTTTACCTAGTTTGTGAATTATGCATAGTACTTGCTTATCCGCTTTTACCGCGCCACTCTATTCCGCGAATAATTTTGAATTTACTGTAGGTAAATTTTGTGTTACTGATGAACACAAAATTAATACAGGTTCCTTATTGATCCTTCAATTTTCTGCCGAGACAATAAAGCGAATTAAAATTCTTCACAAATCATACTGATGTTTTGTGTATCAAATAATTTACTGCCATATAAAAAGTGGTCGCATCATTGCAATCACATAAGGTGTACAAAAAACCTGCCCTAGTCGACGAAAATCAACTAACAACAGTTTTGACATCAGAATGCCTATTGTAGTCTAACACTACTCAGCTACTTTCGTATTCCATGATGATGAGTGCATAATAAGCACGAAACTGCAGTCAAAGGATCGAAATAGCCGAGTTGGCGGTTTATTGCATGTTCCTGCCTTATCCCTTGCTTAGGGGCGGTTAATCACTGCTTTTCACCAAATAAGGTTGAAACTTGTTTCTCACTGTTATCTTTTAATTAAAAATCTTCTAATTTGTTGCTAACAGTTATTTGTCCGGTTAGTATTAATGTATTACTGTTTATTTTAAAAAATACAATATTACCTAACATATAATATTTTTCACTGCTTATAAGTATTACGTGACCACGACAAAAAATTCCAGACAGTTGTGTTCTTAGATAAGAAAAAAAAGAAAGTTCTAACTGCAAAAAAACTTCTAAGACTTTATAAATTTCGATCGATTAATGCAATTTATGAAATTCATGTTGGTATAAATTTCAATACAATTTATAGCTCTTACGTAAGCCAATTTAAACGAAAATATATTTCTCATTCTTTTGAATAGAAAGTTTTTCTCTTTTCCGCTTTTCTTCAACACCGATGAAACATGATTAAATACAAAGCGAAGCAATATGAAATATTGCGATTACTCAACGAAAGTCAAGGAACAAAGAAAAAAAGTCAGAAAACTTATATTATTGAAAATGATGGGAAAGAATCTAGACGCGAGAAATTGAAGGAAGAAAAATAATAATCATAAAAATGAAAGTTTAAATATAGCAGAGGAAAAAAGGTTTCATTTTAAAAGTAATTATGATCTAGAAATAAAATGATACCTTTCGTTCAAGTAAATACTTTTTCGTTGGCGAGTAAATACTGACCGTATATTTGATTCTTTGAACTTGAAAAAGAAAAACGCAACGAAGCTCGTGCGTATTCTGCATTTGATGCATTTTATTTTGGCATTAAAAGTTTTACTAAAGTGTTTTAAAACTCATTTAGTTATTAAAACATTTAATAAATTTCAACATAAAATATCTAATAAATAAACTTGAGTAATTCGTAAACATAAATAAAGAATTTAAAAACAAAAAATTATACATTTGTCAAATATTGTTAGACTGCACTAATCTGCATTAGTTGCTTGCGTTTCTAATGGTTTCGTCAATTAATCCTCTCCCATTTTAAAACAGGGAAAGACGGTTTTGAGCGTAAATAACCAGAATGATCAAGAATTGTTTTTCGAAATTTAAATTTTTTTTCTAAAATATTTCTAATCACATAGGACATTAAATTGCATCTTAAAAAGTATATCACGGTAATTTATTTGCTTACTACAGGAATGTTTATACGTAAACAAATTAAGGGTCTCGAAAGAGAGTGAGAGAGAGTAATTGACACAATAATTTTAAATTCAAACTGCCAGAAGCAGTTCCTTTTTTTACTGCATATTTAATGCAATTTCATTATTTTTTATGATAAGTGATATGAATTTGAAACACTCTGGGTCCTCCCCTTGAAAATTCAACGCATAAAATATTCACTATTTTATGCAATGCACCAAACCTTGCTTCACGCTTTCTTTTATATATGGCAATGTGTTCTCTATCGCAGTTTCCCAAAGTGAGGCGTGGACCCCCAGGGGTCCGCGAGTTCATGTCGAGGGAGGAGGGCTTAATGCTATCCGGCTAAAACGTAAAAAAAAATTTAAATTGAAGGACGAGTAACAATATTTTGTTCAAAACTAAAGCACATTTGTAGGGAATAAAATAATTCTTGTTAATATACACGAAGGGCGCAGCTACCGCTCGAGAACCTTAGGCTTTTACACACATCTGACACCTAATTGAGTTCCGAATAGATTTTTATTTCCACGGATCAAAATAATAATGTTAAGTAATGAAAACTAGACAAGAGAGCTGAAATATAAAAAAAAGACTATTAATAAATACATTTAAAGAAAGGAATATTTTTTTTAATCCTCAAATCATGGGGGGGTCGCAGAGAGGGGGGGTCGGCAAAGTTATTTATGTTCAGCAAGGGGTCAGTGGAGGTCTAGACTCTGGGAACCTCTGATCTATCTTATGTGTTTCTTTGACCGTTCTACAATTTTTCAAGCATTTAATCTTAAGAAAGAATAATAAAAGAGATTAAATGTTACTAATTTTGGGAAAAATGAAACAATGTTACATTTCAAATAGTCAGTGTGATGTAAAACATTTTTAACATGCCTATGTCAAGAGTAGAAAAAAAAAAGTGACTAATCATGGCACATAGTACGATTTTTCCTCTATTTCACTATAAACTTCAAGCTTTAAGCTAAGATAGGCAACAACACATGTTGGAAGATCCATACTGCAGAGAAAGAGAGGAAGTTTTTTCATATTATCCTCCGGTCTAGTAGTTACTTTTTCTGTGCTTTGCCTTGGTGTATGGACATCATTTTACATTTTTCACTTTCGAAATATTTAGATATTGATTTGCAAATATTTCTAAGGAGAAGAAAAATGCTAAATTGTATGCATCCTATGGAAACGATAAGAGTAAAACTAAGCGTGGACTATATGACGAAGATACGATACACAAAACACCATTTTTAATATTTCACAGGCGCCATTATCAATGGAGAAAAAAAAGGGGAGTTTTGTTGAAGATAGGAAATAAAATCATAAAAAATCAACTATTATATTAATACATGTAGTGAAAAATAAATACAACAGGTGTATCTTATAAAATGCTCGTGCAATTACCAAAACATTCAAAGGAAAGAAAAGGTATAGTAGACAAAATGGAATTTAGCTGTTTTCAAAAAGGTAAAGTAATAAGAGATGTTCCATTCATTGTAAATGTTTTAAACATACGTACTCATTGTCATCAATTAATTTAACAATATGTAGAAATGTTTTAATTGTTTTGCATTTTTATACGTTGGTGAAGTTTAACTCATTGTTCCGGTCTGTTCGTGAACGGATTACGACGTTATGCTTGCGAATTTTAGAGGTAATTTTTGAGATTTTTCCAAAAGCAGTTAGATGCATTTAGCAAATTAATTTTTAAAAAAAAGCTAATAATTCTGTTTACGACTCTATACGCACATTTAAACATCTTTTAGTAAAAATGCTCATTGGAAATATTAAGTATTTTTATTCTGATTACAGAATGTCTTTCTTTCTGTCGTAGGTTAAGTTGTCTGAAAATGTGCATAATCAAAAAGTTATTTATATCAGCACATAAACTGCAATTAATTTTTCTCGTAATAACAAATAACAAGAAGCTCGCTTTTCTAATCTGCAATGTGTTTGAATTTATATATATGTCTCAAGATAAAAAATATTTACGCTTAACCTCGTTCTTTCAAATATTTAACTATAATATTATAGTTTCAAAAAATTTGACACTGTTCACCAATTTTATGAACAATTAAATATAAACTATACTTTCAAATACTATATAAGTTTCGTATTTTTTCGCTTTTTAATTCTCATTTATTTAAATCTTTTTAGCATAGTGTAAATAGTTTTCATCAGAGTTAACGAATTAACGAGGATATACTTTGTTATAATAAGACAAAATAAAAGAATCGTTAGTTAAAAACTATGTTCCAATTTATCTGCGTTTTTTTTTCTTTCTCGCCTTTTACTTGAATGCATATTTTTCGCAGTTATAAGTGAATTCGTCCCAAAACTTTTAATTAGCTCAAAAATGTATGATGTGATATTTACTGCTTTGTTTTCGTTGTCTTAATAATACAAACAAAAGTTCGAAAGTTTTTCTCCTAAATTGTGAATTTTAACTAGTGCTAATATTGACTGCTACCTTGTATCAGTTATATAAGTTAACTTTGAGAGAGGTTTTGGAAATAATGAGAATTAAATTTAGATTTTAAATCAATAGTTAGAGCGTTTTTCTAAAATTTTCGTTTGGGTCCCGCTCGTTTGGGGGGGGGGGGCGGATGATACGTCTTAAAAGAATTCAAAAGTTTTTACGAAACTCAAGCCTTGTTTGATAATATGTTTTACAGGAAAATAAGTTGACTTTTTGTCACAACGTATGACTGAAACATACATGGGTGTACCTTAAGTGTATAAAATTAAAGAAAAAGAAACTAAAATCATATCATAACAAAAATAACAAAAGAAGATACTGACCAACATCGAAAGGCGCGTCTAGCACCGTTGAACGGTTCTATTTCAAAAAAAGGTGACAGCTTGATTAAGAAAATGCACCTTTGTAAAATTTCTGCTTAGTCCCATATATTTTTTTTTCTCGAACTGCTAAGGTAGGGGAATAAATTTAAAAGAAAAAACCAACGCTAACCAACACTTCAAGTAAAGGAACCCATCGAAAATTAAAAAGAAAAAAAAAGCAAAATCTCCTTACATTTCTTATCTCTCTTATCACCGTCAGCCCTATTTTAACAAAATCGGTAGAAACATAAGGCATGCGCAAATGCGCCCGAGCTCGCCGGAAAAAATATTAAATTTTACGTCTTTAAAATCATGCCCGAAAGAATGACACTACCCTGGCTATTTAATGATATCTGTGAAAGGAAAAACGTGATGATGGTATACAAAAGTACAAGTATGTTCACACACAGAGAAAAAAAAACAGATTTTGTATACTTCGACATTAATTCCAAAAATATGAAGTAACTTTCAGCAGCAATGAATGCTAGTAATAATCATCGAGAGCCAAAAAATGGAGGAATGAAAACAATGACCAACAAAATTATATAGTACAAAAGCTAATCAGCAAAATATAAATAAAACATTCTTACTCTAAATGTATATAGTAAAAGCATGTATAATAATTCAGCCAATGAGGCTTACCTAGAATAGTTATTTGCATTTTTCATAAGCCAAGAAAATAACATTCTAAAATATGAAGAACGATATAATGAGCGTGTAATCATTGTGATAAAATTTACGACAGCTTTTACCTCTTCGTACTAATCAAAGTTTTATTGAAGGGGGACAACTATCTGATTTCTTAAATCAAAAGCACCTCAAAAATTAAACACCTTTGCTGTATTTCTAAATCCTTTTATCGATTCATCATGAGCGAATGGATGATGATGGAGTGTTCAAACACAGAAAAGAGTCATTTATGATTCGGCATTAAATCCGAAACCCAAAATAAAAAATAAGGCTTTAAAATTTTTTCCTCGAATGCAATCAATACTTGTTTATTTTGGACCTTAAATCCAAAGAGATCTTGAATGGAGTTGATTTCAGCTTTAATGAATGGTAATTCGATTAGCCCGACAGCTTAGAAGAGTTGAAAAATCGAAGAATGAAATCAATGAGCAATGAAATGATACTGGACACAACCTAATGAGCTGTCTCCGGGGTTTATTGATCCGAGTAATTAAGGATTTCAATGATATGCTAATTGATGACCTTCCGATAGACACTAATATTTTATTTTGTTCAGTATGCTAACGAGCAGAGGCTTAAGTCCGCTCGGAAAATTCTTTAGCTCGTTGAAAATGGAAATGCTGTGAACATGAATAAGATTATGTATTACTCAGCTGCCTTGCTTTAAATTTGGAAACGTTGTTAAAGTAAATGGAAGCCCTTAATGAGGTTGGAGTACTATGGCTTTGCCATGAGAGGGATCCAATTTGCGATGCATTCCGGTTGAGTTTCAGAGACTGCATAGTAGCCCTCTTCTGGGCACACCCAAAGATCAGTTCCATAGGATTTTTTATTAAAATAAATCTAGCCAAATACAGGCTGTTTACTAGTATTTGAAGTGATAAGGAAAATGTAGTTAAAAGAATCTAGTTCAGCCTCATATTTATAATTATTTTGATCTTCATCAATTTGTTTCCATCCTAGATACAGCAGTAACCAAACGAATGCAGGTGGCGCCTACATCGGAAACTAAAAATGCCGCTTATAAGGAAAAAAGCTCGATTTCTAAAATTTTACCAAGAAATTTACCTGTTAAGCGATAAGTGTTTAAAAATGTTAAAATACAGGTATATTTTAACTTTCACTTAGAAAAATAATAATAAACGGATAAAGTGCACACCTTTACAGTCCAAATAACATTTTACATGATTTCATAACTATCTGTAATATTTTTGTTATTTCTTTTATTACTCTTTTAAACTCAATACGTGATTAGGACGATCTTGTTAAAAAAATGTAAGATTCCTACATAAAGAATTAATGTGTAAGATACTATTCAAGAATAAAAACATGGCATTTTAAATTTATTATATTTTTGGAAATATTTTGAGAAGAGAAATCAAAATATAAAAATAGAATACTTCAGAAGCATGTACTGTTTTTTAATGCAGTGAATATTTTATTTCGGAAGAATTTGGTATTTAATAACGTTAAAGGCAAGTATTGCATTAAGATTTTAGTTTCGGCAGAAGGTAAAAACTTTTTTCGTGTTTTAAAACAATCCAGTTGATCTTACAAATTTTACCATTAAATATGCCTTCCATAAATTTTATGTTGATTATTCTATCGGCTATAAATGACATTTCAGTGTTTTTATTTTTTTTATTGTGGCATATCATTTTAGGCATTTTCTTTTTTTTTTTCTTTCCTCTTTTTCAGAATATACCGAAGTGTGAAAGCTAAAGGCTTAGGAAACACATTATAATGATATCGATTTAATATGTGTTTGGGATTTTTGAACTCTTATGTATATAATTATTTAAATAAGCATAACCTTGATTATATGATTAAAAAATTAAATTTTATTCAGCCAATAAATTTTCAAGTTAATACAGTGTGATGCAAAAGTTCAGACACAAAACATATATGGGTCATTCCATGTCAAGTGATCCAACGTTTTTTACCTTACATGTTTGTATTTCTTTCACATTTGGCTCATCAATTGTACCCCTTGAGGTAATCAAAAGTCTCAATTTTTGGATTTTTATCTCTATTATTTTTTTCATTTATGAGACTTTGAACTTTGGAAAAACCCTCGTTTTTCCATGGATAAGGGTACATAAAAGGGACCATAACTCGGCACCAAATATAGATAGAACGATTTGGTAAATGGCATTTTAAAGTACGTTAGTTGCCGCTTAATTTGATATGCAATATGACTAATTTGATAAAAATTTTCTTTTTCAAAAAATGAAATTTAAATTTCAAATTTAAATTTCTCGAAAAACATATAATTATTTTTTTTGAAAAAATTCTCAAAAATTTTTGTGTATTTTATCTATGTTTGTACAAATTTTTAGATTGGGATCTCAATGGGATCATTTTTTTTGAATTTTTGAATAAAACTGTATAGGAAAAAAAATGATATTTTTTAGATTCTATTTATTTAAATACTAAGTTCTCTTGCTTGTGATGGTCTAAAAAGTAGTGAACAAACATGAATATGTTTAAAGTGAACTAGCATGAGCTTATAGATTTGTCAGGTTCACCCTCCTCCCCCTTCCTCCACCGCACAACCACTCTTTTTTAATTCAAAACTGTTCAAAATGTTTAAAAAAAACTCTTTGATACAAAATGAATACTAAACTTTTTTAAAGTTGGTAAATGAGTTTCCTTATAACTAGACGAAGTATCCCCCTCCTCCACCCAAATATACCATTAACGCTGTACTATTATGACGTCTAACCTGGGGATTGAATTGACTATTATTTTTACTCTAGGTAAGTGAGATAACATTAACTTGTAGATTGGTTAGCTCCCCCTCCCTTCCTTCCTGACCCAACCATTTTCCCCATAAACTGTTTAAAATGCTGAAAAAAAGCTTCTTTGATACAAAATGAACAGTAAACTTGTTTAAAGTTGATAAATGGGCTTCCTTATAACAAGGCAAAGTACAACCCTTCCCCCACCCAAATATACCATTAACGCTATATTGTCCGTTCAAATTTAGAAGGCACTTGGAGTGGAACTGATCTAAGTTTGAAGCGGGGGTGTTCGGTGAGCAAAGTTCCGTGCGTGTAAATAAAGCAACCTTAAATTTGGCGCGGTTTTAAATTTCTGGAAAAATTTAAGTGTTTTTTTTTTTTTTTTCTCGCTTCGCTTATCTATGTTTCGCACGTGTAAATGAGACAACCTTCAGCTTGGCGTGGGTTTGAATTTGTTTAAAAAAAATTAGTGCTCTTTTTTTTTAGGCTCTTGCTACGCTCATCTACTATCTACTCACGTCTTAAGCTTTTTAAAAACGTCTGCGTTTATCGCAAAATGTCAGTAAAAGGGAAAATTATTCATTCAAAAGAAAGGGAAATAATAAATAATGTCACTAAATTTTGTGAAAATGAAGCCAGAGCAGGGGAATTATTGATTCCAATTTCCCAAGCACAAAAACGTGCTGCTACAGCCACTGGCGTTTCAATGCGAACAATACAAAGAATAAAAAGTGAAGATGTGACTACAAGTGGACAGTTGTCTTCTCCTGGAAAAAATCGTAAACGTTCTGTTGCAAAATTGGACAATTTTGACCTCTGTACTCTGCGAAGAATCGTGAATGAATTTTACGTAGGTAAAAAAATTCCATCCTTATCCCGCTTACTCCCTGTGGTAAAGCAAAGAATAAACTTCCCATGGAAAAGATCAACCTTATGGAAATATTTACGTGTTGCAGGTTTCCGCTATAAGCGATGTAGAAATGAGCGGCAAATATTAGTTGAAAGACCTAATATAGTTGCATGGAGATTTCGTTTTCTCAGGAAAATGAAAAAAATTCGAGAAGCGAAAAGGAACATTGTCTACATAGATGAAACGTGGCTGGACAGCGATCTTTCTTTCAAAAAATGTTGGACCAACGAAAAAATTGGCGCTACCGTCAAAGATCGAGCAGGCCATCGCCTGATCGTTGTCCACGCTGGATCCGAATCCGGTTTTGTTCCAAACGCCGGGTTAATATTTAAAGCTGGATCGGCATCCGGAGATTATCACGGGCAAATGAACTTTGATAATTTTAAAAAATGGGTTGTTGAAAAACTGCTGCCAAACATTCCCCTGCATTCAGTAATCATCATGGACAATGCGGCTTATCATTCGAAAGTGCAGAATCCTGTACCAACTAAGAGCTCAAGGAAAGATAAAATGTTTGCCTGGTTGCAGGAAAACCAAATTCCACATGATAAAAAAATGCGGAAAGTTGAGTTAATGGAGCTTATTACAGCAAATGCAGGTGTCGAAAAAAAATACTGCATTGATGAAATTATAAAACAAAAGGGACATGAGGTTTTAAGACTTCCACCGTACCACTGCGATTTGAATCCAATCGAATTAATTTGGGCGGACGTTAAACGTTATGTAAGAGATAACAATGTGACTGCGGATCTCAGTTTGGAGCGCCTAAAAAATCTTGCATCAGAAGCTATAGAAAACATTAAAGATGACAGGTGGGGAAAGCATTGCAAACACATTGAAAGTGTCGAAAACAAATACTGGGAAAACGACAGTATTATAGAGGAAGTTGTTGAAAGTGTTTCTTTTACCATCGGTTCTGATTCTACTTCAGATAGCAATTTCAGCAGCGATACCGATAGTTACGACGATGAATCTAACTAGTATATTTAAATCATGTACCTGCTATTATCTTTGTTTCGTTAAGAATATCCACTGATAATTTCCATTTAGGAATAAATAAAATGAAATCAGTTTAAGCTGTCCATATCAGCGTTTAATAAATTGAATCTAGAAATCAAAAATGGAATGAAAATGCTTTACATTCACTTTTGTAAGAAATAGCTTACAGCAAGGGTGCTTTCGTTTTATTTCTCAAAAGAATTTTTCATATCGAAAGTTTTATTATGTTTTAGTTTTAAAAATCAATTTTGAATTACAAGTTGATATTTTCAATATTGTATACATTTTTCGTGCGGAAATAACGTACCAGAATTATTCATTTCTTTTGACTTATGTTATTTTGAATAAATTTTGTTTAACTCAACTTTGTGGCAAACTATTTTAGAGTACATACAGATTGAATAATAAGGGTACATATGAGAAGGAAGGGGGAGGGGGCATGAATCCTCATATAGAAATTCTAATTAGCTCAGAGTATGTTACCTTGAAACGCTTAGGGGTTGCTTTCTTTGTGATAACTGCGTGCCTCTCTCTTTTTTTCCTGGAGGGGGGGGGGGGGTGTTCATGCCTCTCGCTTGTGCATGCATACAGATATTACTATAGATATATATATATGAAGGGCTCGGGTGTAAATAATGGTAAGTAGCATTTCAAAAAATCAAAACTTTTTTTTTTTTAATTTGGAATTTTTGCTTCGAGAAATTACTGTAGCAAGTTTTTTCTATTTAAAAAAGGAAGTCGGTACATTTACATTTTTACAAGTGACTTTTGTTCTTTTATTTGAGACAAAACGTCCTTTCGAGTTTGTCAGATACCATTATTTACGCCCGAGCCCTTCATATATACTATATATATTGTATATGGGTACTAACTATTATATACAAAATCCCAGGTTATACACTGTGCGGATATACATTCAAAGACCTAAAGTAATTACAATTTCAAGAAATGCTGAAGACATTTTTTAGCCCCCCTCCCCCTCCTCCCCCCGTTTGGCAGGAACACACGCAGGGAATGATTTCTCGTTCAGAATAGAATTTAAATATGAAAAATAAAAGAAATTGGAAAATACTAAAAAATCAATCTGAAATAAAACCCATGCAATCGACTATTAAAATTGAGATTATGCCTTTGAATTTTGCACGAATATTAACATTCAGAAATATTTAATCATCTGTTGTACGCTATAAGAAGTGGTTTTAGTTTGTATGCTCCGCTTCAAAATCATAAGTTCATTTTCAGTGCCGACCTGAGAGATGAGCCCCTGGGGCGAATGTCCACCCCCCGCCCTAAAGAAGTGGATTACAGCACTTCAGTTCAGCAAATGACGCTTTTTTAAAAACATATTTGATTCCCTTCTCCTCTGCCACAAAGTAAAGCACCGCCCGCCCCCCCCCCCCCCCCCGTCATATCTCACGCTATGTTAGATGAACATGGGGCTATAAAATGCTTTCATATTTGCAAATAATATGTGTAATGTCACACACTTCCTTTGTTACAAGCTGTTAAGAGTTCATGACACCCCCCCCCCCCCCGCCCCCAACCCCATCAAAGCAAACCCTCATTTCAGAGAAATAATGTTCAGAAATAACTTTTGCTGCTGGAAAATATATCGTTAACTCTATACGGCACCCTCATTGCCATGCCCCCCCCCCCTCCACTGGACGGAGCTGTTAATCGTTTCTTCATATTCGAGTAATTAAAGTTTGCCGTAGCGTTATTCCATAAAAATAATGGAACAAAATCGTTTTTTAAAGTATTCGGAAACTTAAAACTTACTTCAAAGAAAATAAGTTAATTTTCACATTAGTTAAGAAAAAAGGCCCAAAAAAGAAGAGGAAACGTTGTTCTAGCAACCTATTCAATTGTATTTTTCAAAGCCGCATTGGAGTGCAAAGAACTGGTTTCTTTTTTTTTTCTTTCTTTTTTTGAAGTCTCCATCCAGCGCGATAATGATAGCCAACTAGCGCTTTTTCTCAGCACTGGTCAGAACCCTCATACCCTAAACAGCGGTATAGAGTCGTCCGGTCTTACGTCACGGAGGCGGGGCCACGCGCCAACTTAAAATGAACAAACAATACTAATATGACGTCTCACCTGGGGATTGATTTGAGGATTATTTTCCCCCTAGGTATATATTGTTTTTCAGACGAAGTGTTTCGTTTTCAATTCGAACTTCACAAAGTGTACTTCCATTCAAAATCTGAATTTAAACTTATGGTTCATTTCATCCCCTCCCCCAGCACCAATCTTCAATTTTGAAGGGAGGGAATAAATGGGTCGCCCCAAGATCATAGCAAACTGCAAAATAGCCACTGTTTCCCCTTGTTCTCATAATGTTTTCCCATTATTTTTACACAAAACTGAAAAGAAATTAAAGTGTCACGTTATATGTCAGTCCCCATCACTGCCTTTCTTTTCTCTTATTGGACAAAGCTCATGAGCTAATAGGAAAGAGTAACAAACAGAACAAACTGAAACACTACCAGACATCAGTAGAGACTAAGGCTTTGAAATGGGGCTAGGCGAGATGATAAAAAAAATAAAAGTTTGGAGTGGAAAGGTAGGGTAAGGGGGGGGAGCAATCTGTAAAGAAGTTAAACAACATGTGAGGTTGTGCTCAAAAAAGCAGTGTTTGTTTAATATATACATATATAAATATATCTTGCTGCATTACTTTCCTTTACAACAAAATGAAAAAGAACACAAACAATTAAATAAAAGCTGCACACTAGATAATGTGGGAAGATAGTTATGGGGACACAGACATATGGTCTGATATTTTGATTTATTTTCAGTTTTGTGCGAAAAGAATAGAAAAAACGATGAGAACAAGGCGAAACAGTGCTATTTTGCTGTTTGCTATGATATTGGGGCGACCCATTTATTTCCTCCCTTCAAAATTGAAGATTGGTGCTGGAGTAGAAGATGAAATGAATCATAAAGTTAACTTTCAGATATTGAATGGAAGTACACTTTGAAGTTCGGATCGAAAAGAAACACTTCGTCTGAAAAACAATATATATACCTAGGTTTGAAAATAATCCTCAACTCAATCCCCAGGTTAGACGTCATATTAGTATAGTGTGAATGGTATATTTGGGTGGGGAGAGGGATACTTCGTCTAGTTATAAGGAAACCCATTTCCCCACTTTAAATAAGTTTACTATTCATTTTGTATCAAAGAGTTTTTGTTTTTTTTAAACATTTTGAACAGTTTTGAATTAAAAAAGAGTGGTTGTGGGGGAAGAAAGGGGTAGGGGGGTGAACCTGACAAATCTATAAGCTCATGCCAGCTCACTTTAAACATATTCATGTTTGTTTACTACTTTTTAGACCATCACGAGCAAGAGAACTTAGTATTTAAATAAATAGAATCTAAAAAATATCATTTGTTTCCTATACAGTTTTATTCAAAAATTCAAAAAAATATGATCCCATTGAGATCCCAATCTAAAAATTTGTACAAACATAGATGAAATACACAAGAATTTTTGAGAATTTTTTCAAAAAAATTAATTATATGTTTTTTGAGAAATTTAAATTTGAAATTTAAATTTCATTTTTTGAAAAAGAAAATTTTTATCAAATTAGTCATATTGCATATCAAATTAAGCGGCAACTAACGTACTTTAAAATGCCATTTACCAAATCGTTCTATCTATATTTGGTGCCGAGTTATGGTCCCTTTTATGTACCCTTATCCATGGAAAAACGAGGGTTTTTCCAAAGTTCAAAGTCTCATAAATGAAAAAATAATAGAGATAAAAATCCAAAAATTGAGACTTTTGATTACCTCAAGGGGTACAATTGATAAGCCAAATGTGAAAGAAATACAAAAATGTAAGGTAAAATTTTTCTCAGATTTTGGATCACGTGACGTGGAATGACCCATATATGAATAAAAAGAAAACTATTCAGCGAAAATATCGTTTGTTCACATGTCCCCCCCCCCTCTCCCCTACATAACATTTTGAATGCAAGGCATGTTCAATCTCACGAGAGAAGGTGGCTAGAATGTTACTTTTTTATACGTTGCTCACGCAAAAATATCTTTATTGAGTGGAAATATGAATTAAATCTTCGCTACTTAATAGTTTTGTTTTTTTATAGTATGAGTAATAGTCTCGATCATACCAAAAAATAATCCTACGTTGTATCATTTTACAGATCGCTCCAATGACAGTAAAATGTATTTGACTGCTTAGTTGATTCAAAGATGACAGCAAAGCCACAAAAAAAAAAAAAAGGGTTGAACAAAATATGTTAAATGAAAAGCTTATAATAATCGTACCAAAGCAACTGCAATTGTTCATATCCGGGAGATTATCTATTTAATTTTTCGTACTAAGTGTGATGAAAGAATGTTTATAACTTTGTTTTAAACTTAAAAACTTTACCATTACTAAATATTACTTTTTCATTACAGTTATTCTAGGCACGTTTAAGCCATAATTCCCCTACCTTAAGATTCCCGATTCATATTTCAATAGTTTTATAGCTCATTTTATTAAAGCGAAAGTTGAAAAAATTAGTTTTTAAATCCCTTTAAATTAACTATTAGCCAGACAATAGCTATCCCTTTGCGCTATTGAGGTTTACTTTGAACCACGCTAGAATTTAGATGCAAAATAATTTATTTTAATAAAAATAGCACAAAAATGTGTGCAAAATGAAAAGTCTAAATGTTTGAAAACTCCCAGTTTGCACTTTCCACCCTCACAAGATTTCTATCATTTATGATATTGCATAGAAAGTCACTATTGCAGAGTTCTTTCAATAACTCCCGCCCCCCTAAAAAATAAGTTTCAATTTTCAGAACTATTCGATAATACAATGATCTGTATATAATATCAAAAAGTTCTGCTGTGCAAAATAGATAGTTGAAAAAGTATTTCAAAACCTTAACAAGAGAGTGCAGCACTAAGTCTGCAAGGTTTTTGCTTTATTTTGTTTACCACATTAAAATGTAATACATTTTTTTGAAGAAAACAAAGTTAACTAGAACTGCTCCAAATTACCATGAATGGATGTAATTGGTATTTCATATATAACGGATATTTATTATTACTATCTAAAAACTGACATTTACTTGACATTGCTTTTTTTTCAATAGATTAAACAATAAAATGCATCCATTGATGTCTTCCCTCTGCATGTGCGTGTGGCTATTAAAAATTAATGTGATAGACGTAATATACGTACACATGTTTCAGAAATTTTCAAATTTAACAGCTGTAACAAACGTATAGCTTTCTGATAAAGAGACCGCGTGGTACATTTTTAAGTAAGATAGCTCAAATTTATATTTTTACTTTTTCTCAAGAAATAAATTCAAGAAATAAGGTATGGGATTATGGAAGCAAAGAAAAAGTACATACTTATCTCGAACTAAGTTTTTTTTTCGAAAGAAACATTTCAAAACGCGAATCATTGTACATTTTTTAGTTTAAGGTACATGTCAAAAGCACATTTTTTGCTTCTAAAAATTGATTTTTTTCCCTAATAATGAAGTAAAAATATTATCATTTTCTGTCCGTAAGAGTGATATAATCACACTTTGTATGCATAACTCATTAAGAGGTTGCATTAAGTGTGTATTTATATTGTAAAATTTTTCCACAGTTAGACATTTTTTCAGACTACGACGGAAGAACTTTAAAATGTATGTCTAAACATACTTGAGATATAAATACATTTATACTCTTTTTGTTTTAGAAAAACAAAATTAACGTTCAGTATTTATGATGATTCACAAGAATTTAAAACATCTAGCCTGATCATAATATCTCCCAAAATTAGCATATCACTGTTTAAACCCTTAAAGTAAATGCTCAAGAAAACTGATCAAAGTCAAGTTCTGTTGGGTTTAATTTTACAATTTGTAGTTAATATTCGTATTCATAGAGCATTGCTATTTTTAAAGAACATTGCTTTAGTGATAGAAATGTTTATGTTGAAAATATGACTATCAATTCAAATGCATAGTATTAATTCTACACATACACTAGTGCGAGGCTTTTAGGTAGGAAAAAGTCAATACTATTTAACATTCATTAAAATAATTTAAACATACATACCTTGATCAGTATAGCACTGTGTTTGTAGCTGAAGTTGTTAAAATCTAGCTAGTTATCTTAGAAATCCACCATTTTATATACTTAAAGCCCAGACAAATTCAGAACAGTGGTTCAAGTTTAAATTTTTTTCACAGAAAAAACCGAAAATTAGTTATGTGTTATCGTTTATCGGACATTTAGATAAACGTCATGTGTTGAAGGCAATAAAAAAGGTTTTTCTAAATACGTCACAGGATATTTCAAGGATATCCTCAGCTCCTTTACGGCAATTCCAGACTAATGATTGTAAATAATTGTGAAACACAAGTATCTGGATGCCATAGATCAGCTGATTGCTTTTTACTTAGCGATTAACCTTTCCAGTTTTGAAGACTGCTACAGCAGCTGACGCAATCAAGTGATCGTTTTTCAGCAGACTGCTAGTTAAACTTCGTGCTGCATTTTAGTTGATCCAGTTGTATTTTTATTATTATTTTTTTTATTTGCTTGCTTGCCGATTTATTTATTTATTTTATTTATTTATCTTTTTTTCACATCGAGCAGAATCCAACGTCTTTAAAAACTCTTCCTGTCATCCGTTGTTAGTGAATCAAACTAATCGATTTGCTTAAGATGCAACAATAAAAATGTTTAGCAAATTAAAAACTTAGAGCACACACAAAGAAAAAAAATCTTTACCTGGAGGCCTTTCAACCCCGTTCTTCTTTTTTTTTCCAGTGAACAAAAAAACCATGTAACCATAATTTTCTTAGCATTTGTATTATTCGTCACTTTCTCTCTCTCTTTTTTTTTTAGTTTTATTTTTCTATTTTCACACACAAAGGGTCAGTTATTTTATTATACTTATGGGCAGTCCATAAATGATGTCACATTTTTTCGCATGTTTCCCACCCTTCCCCGTATTTGTCTCTAAGTGTCGCATTTTACCGTACTCCCTCCCCTCCGCTTTCCACTTGTGACAATATTTATAAACATAATGCTGAAAAAAATGTTTTTATTTCAACCAAACCATTTGATGTCCCTTATATCAATCCCCTTCCTCCCACTTGTTATAAATTGTTTCCATTTCAGAAGACCCCATCCAAATCATGACATCATTTGCGGACGACCCCTAAAACTCTGTGGGATTTTAAACTTTAAACTGCTATATTAGGTTTTAGGTAAACAACACGGTTGTACTTAACTTTGTCTTTAATGAGCCTTGCATTATGATACATTATCTTCAGTGATTTCATTGCAACTGTGATAAACTTCTCAGACTTTAGTTTAAGATATAGCAGTTTAAAAAGGTTCTTTTTTCTCATTTCGCAGAATTTAGCTCTTTAAAGTCATGTATAAATTTTTCACAGCGTGATTTTTAAGGGTTGCTACCATAAACTGTGCATCCATATTCCCTAAAATCTCAAAAAGAAGTGTCGCAAAAACCTCCTGTAAAATTGAATGACAAAACTCCTCCACTTTAAGTATGAGATTTTATTTACTTTATTTTTTTACATACAGCTTACTTTAACTGCTTTCTGGAAAGTTTTACATTCTTGACATTTTGTCGTTTAACTTAAGCTCGTTTGCATCTAAAACCAAACCGTTTTTTCTGTTTCCTTTTTTTTATGTCATTCGCGAAGATATATATGCTTAATGCCACAAGAAGCGAGAGAACGTATTTTATTCATTAAGTGTTTCCGTAATGAGTTCTAGCGCTTCGTGTTTGTTGTTGAAGATGAAAATGAGGAAAGATTTGGGTGTTGCTTTTCTTTTTGAAATAAAACTCGCATTTGAATCTCTTTTTCTGAAATAAGTGAAATAGTTTGAACAGTTCTTGAAGTAAGATAGCTTCAGCTAAAGGAATAATTTTACTTTAGCTTCAATCAGTAGCGAGGCTTCCAGTCGTCTGTCAATGAAAGATAGCAAGAAGAAAAATAATTAACTGATTTGGAAATACACCTTACGCTGTTTAATTTTTTCATTAATAGGAGGTTCAGCACCATGCTCATTTGTATCCTATCCAAGTGTTGGCTACAATCTACAAGCAAGTTGCGCCTTCTGTGCAATTCCCTTCATGGACTGCTTGTTATTTGGCTAGAAATTCGGCGAAACCTTGGAGCATAAGAACAGAAAAAATCATCATTGAACAAAGCAAATGATGAACAATCTCGTCAGGTCTATATGTTCTTCTACACTGCTCAAACATGGTTTTAACAAAATTACGCAAAGAAGTGTATGAATAAGTAACATAAAGTGAATCGTCCATAATTTAAAGCCTACCAGGAAACGGAAGAAGAAAACTTGATGCGCAAATTAAAGTTAATGACGTCAAAAACCAGAAAAGGGAGATAAGTGCAGAAATCGGGATGTTGCAGGAACGTCCGTTTTTTTTGCCGCAACTGTAAAATTCGATTGCGCAGTAGTTTTTTCATATTTTTTTTTGACACAAGGTTACTTGAGAATGTCTCAACAACGTGATTTACCGAAATCCATGCTATGCACTGTTATAGGCAGGCTGGAATCCTGACAAACACAAGGTAGAATCGCGGCTGGTGTTGGAGTCGTTAGAAGTGTTGCAAGGGTGTGGAATCGATTCCAAGAAACAGGAAGTGTTTCCTGAAAACCTGAAGTCGATCAGGGCAAGGTCGGCCACGCGCCTATACAGAAACTAGTAACCGGTACATACAGTTAACAGCCCGTCGAAACAGAATAGAGAATGCTACGCATCTGCGAAGACAGTTGCTCATGGCAATAGGACAAAGGGTGTCCAGCCATACAGTACATAATCGGCTTCATGAGGGAGGGCTCTATGCACGTAGGCCAATGGTCTGCATTTTGTTGACCCCACTCCACTGTGTGGCCCGAAGAAGATGGGCTGATGAACACCGAGATTGAGAGCAACATGATTGGAGTCAAGTGCTCTTTACAGACGAATCTCGATTCAGACTGGACATTGACACCGGACGTATTCTGGTATGGAGGGACATGGCACTCGAAATAACCCCGCATTCGTTCGTGAAAGGTCACAATACAGACGAGCTGGTTGGGTGGTATGGGATGGAATCAGCATAGGCGGACGTACGGACCTGCATATCGTTTGGAATGGCACTTTGTCGGGCTGAAGGTATGCAGACGAGGTACTGAAACCTCACGTCATCTCTTACGCTGTAGTTATTGGAGGTTCCTTTGTTTTGCAAGACGATAATGCTCGACTAGAGAGAGCTCGTCTGCTGGAGAACATGATTGATTGAAGCTGAAAAAATACAACATATGGAATGGCCAGCTTACTCTACTGCCATAAACTAAGGCAGAAACATGCAATACACCACCAACTCGGCTATTTCGATCCATGGACAGCTGTTTCGAGCTTATTCTGCTCTCATCAGCATGGAATACGAAATTAGTCGAGTTGGAGGCAAAAATCCTCTTATAAAGCAAAGAGAGCGAAAAAAACTGGTAGCTAATGTGAAGTTAGAATACCAGCGAGCGACCGCACTTAGTATGGTACAACTCGTAAATTTTTTTCGGCAGAGCTCAAGGTATAAAGCAGTATACCTTGCTGCTTATATAAGCAGTATAATATACTGCTTTATACCTTGAGCTCTGCCGAAAAAAATTTACGAGTTGTACCATACTAAGTGCGGTCGCTCGCTGGTATTCTAACTTCACATTAGCTACCAGTTTTTTTCGCTCTCTTTGCTTTATAAGAGGATTTTTGCCTCCAACTCGACTAATTTCGTATTCCATGCTGATGAGAGCAGAATAAGCTCGAAACAGCTGTCCATGGATCGAAATAGCCGAGTTGGTGGTGTATTGCATGTTTCTGCCTTAGCCCTTGCTTAGGGGCGGTTACTTACTGCTTTATACCTTGAGCTCTGCCGAAAAAAATTTACGAGTTGTACCATACTAAGTGCGGTCGCTCGCTGGTATTCTAATTTCACATTAGCTACCAGTTTTTTTCGCTCTCTTTGCTTTATAAGAGGATTTTTGCCTCCAACTCGACTACTTTCGTATTCCATGCTGCTGAGAGCAGAATAAGCTCGAAACAGCTCTCCATGGATCGAAGCCGAGTTGGTGGTGTATTGCATGTTTCTGCCTTAGCCCTTCCCAGGTAGCACAAAAAACGTTTAAACGTCATTTAAACGTTTTTAATCCGTTATTACAACGTTAATAACCATTTTACAACCTTTAAAAAACGAAGTGTGCTACTTGGTTGCTTAGTGGCGGTTACTTACTGCTTTATACCTTGAGCTCTGCCGAAAAAAATTTACGAGTTGTACCTTACTAAGTGCGGTCGCTCGCTGGTATTCTAATTTCACATTAGCTACCATTTTTTTCGCTCTCTTTGCTTTATAAGAGGATTTTTGCCTCCAACTCGACTACTTTCGTATTCCATGCTGATGAGAGCAGAATAAGCTCGAAACAGCTGTCCATGGATCGAAATAGCCGAGTTGGTGGTGTATTGCATGTTTCTGCCTTAGCCCTTGCTTAGGGGCGGTTACTTACTGCTGTATACCAATCAATCATGTTTGGGACATGCTCGGACGATGCATTGCTGCACACCTAAGGTCGCCTGTTACTGTCTGAGACTTGGAGATTGCACTTCTTGAGCAGCGGGACAGTATTCCTTAAAGTCAGATCGATAACCTTATCGCATCCATGCCAAACAGGTGTGCTGTGCACTGAGCTGTTCAAGGAGATCACCCGCCTTATCGAAACACATGAATCATGTCTAAACAGTACCTTATTTTAACCGTTTACATGTAACCAAATTGTTACCCAAAATCGTCTTTTCATGTTTTTTTCACATTTTCAAAGAATTAAAGATTAATCCTGAAGTTTTTTGGGAGTTTTTTTCTGTATTGCGCATTGATACTTGTGTTCTAGCCATTGTATGCCGATCCGTGGCTGTCTTGCATGGTTTTCTTCACTTTTTTTGCTTGCTCCTCTAATTGTTTTGAGCAGTGTATATTTTAGGGTTCTTTGACTAAGCTTGGAGCATAATGAAGAAAAGGAAAAATCAAACAGCATTTCCCGTGCGTGGGCTATATTTTAAACGGAAAAGATGGAAACAAAGCCTGAAGGATCTAAAAATGATTTAGAATATGAAATTAAATAGTTAATAGTTTACAAGTTATTCTCCATGGTCGGTGATTAAAGGGAGTATCTTAAGAAAGCATTACATACTCAATAACAATTAATTGAAGGGTCAGGGGGAAAAACCACGGTAGTCACATTTGATTCATTTTGAGAAAAACGAAATTTAAACTTTACGAACTCATAAACTCCCCAGTATACTTGTTCTAAAATGACAATAATACATGGACTACAGTGTTTTTTCACGAATATTGCATATACTAACCAAAATTACACTTATTTTTCTAACAGGTAGTAGCATCAGTTTAAATTCAACAAAAAGGGGACTACCGTGGTTTTTCCCCCTGACCGTTCAATTACATAATTTTTAAAAAAGAGAGTGGGAAAACGTTTAGGTTCTTCTACGTTAACCTTGAACACTAGGGTGATTCAGAAATGTATGGAAAAAAATAAACTTTGTATTTTTGTGCGTCTTACCCTCTTATTTTGTGCCACTATATACACTGATTATTTGTGCAAAATTTTGGCAAAATGTATTAATATTTAGAGGTCGCTCAAACGCCTTGAAATTGCGTGATATTGACAAAAACGTGATCGTAAATGATATCTATAGAAAACAGTAGCCTTTGTATTTTTGGGCGGCTTACCCTTTTTTTGTGCCACTATATACACTGATTATTTGTGCAAAATTTTGGCAAAATATATTAATATTCAGAGGTCGCTCAAACGCCTTGAAATTTCGTGATATTGACAAAAACGTGATCGTAAATGATATCTATAGAAAAAAGTAGCCTTTGTATTTTTATTCGTCTTACCGTCTTATTTAGGCCCTTTATATACACTGAATTATTCGCCCAAAATTTTAGTAAACTATATTTACATTTAGGAGTACTTCAAATTTTGTGATAGTGGCACAAATGCGAACGTAAATAATAATAATAATAAAGTTACTTTTTTGCTTTTTTAAATCTCCGAAGAAAAAAAGCGTGCAATCACAAAATGAACTATATATCTGAAAAACCAATGAAATGCAGAAAAGTATGAAAACTAATACGGAAAAAATATAAAAAACAAATTTAAATACATTAAATATATAGTAATTCGCTCATTAATTCTTGCAATACTTTTTAAGGTTACTTTTTTGCAACTTTGAAACCTTTTCTATGTTCCTGTACCACTTGAAGAAGACACTGTCTTTGTTTTTCGCCGTTAGTGATAGTCTTAACAAATGCTTCAATAAAGGCCATGTCACGCTCCGTATTGTCGTTTACAATCCCCAGTTACTTTGGTAGTATAAAGCCTTGTTGGTAGCTATCTTAAAGATTCGAATGCTCAGGATCAAACAGCTGATATATTTTGAGTTTCTTCTTTACATGAATAAGGACGCTAAAAATATTCCAAATCATTTCTTAGTGCTTGCACGAAAAGGGTTGCTGGGAACCCAGCTCTTAGATATTCTTTCCCATTAACGATAAGAATGTGAAAGAAATCACATTCATATGTTACGAATACCTTTTGTTTGCCCAGCTGCAAGTTTGAACTGGTTGGGAAATATCCATAGCTTGAAGCCATAAAGAATCTTTAACACAGATATAACACGAGGAACCACTCCTGGGACACGAAAACATACACCAAGAGAAGGTGCTCTGCTCAAGAAAATCGCACTTAGCTTTAGTATCTTCCTTGGACACTTCTTTTACATAAGTCATCAGAAGTTAACTTTGCGCAACTTCCATTACTAGTTGCATGTTGCTCTGAATGTGCTACCAACTCCTCAACCTCATCGTTCCTCACTCCAGGTTTAAAATTAGAATGTTTTATTCTGGACTATGATTGCTAAAACCGCTTAAAAAGCAGTATTGTAGATCCAATGGCAGTGGATGGTTCCATTCAATTGCGTAAACATCGCATCTGACATTGCACGCAATCAAATACCCCAATTCTACTTATTTCTTGATTTATCGGTTAAAATACCGAGAGACCAAGAGTAGAATAAATTTCGGTTGTAATACCTCAGAAAACACAATGTCTAAAATATAATGGCGGAAAGCACAATATAAAAGTTGCTCCCATAGTTTTTTTTTTTTCCCAAGTTCAAACATGCTCCAACTTTAGTACCGGCAATGCATGTCGTATTGAAACACAAACCACTTACGAGCTCAGTAAGTTCCCATTTATCTAACTGGTTATCGTATAACAGCATTTTTCGTAGCAATTCCAATGCCTGACTAACTTACTAGAACCCAGAAGTAAATCATCAATGCTTGTGGTCCTGATACTAATACTGGTATGAAACCCGCCGATCATCCTTCATTTTCCCAATATATTTTGCATAAGTGTTTCGTTCCAGTGAACTATCAAAGGAAGTCCTAGATTTAAACGATTTTTGTAAGTTAACGGCCAATTCAGAGCGAATAGTTTGCATTTACCGTTTTATGGACGTTGTCAAATCCTCCCCATTTTGACCCATACTTTGTACTTTAGCAGCTACTATCAAAGTGGCTCTCTGTCACTTACACTGGGCCCTGTCTAGAGTGGATGCTAGGTGTTTTGGCCAAATAAACTCATAAATCTCAAACAACCGAAAAGAAAACAGAAACCACAGCCCGAGCTTGCAGCTGCATTTTCTACCCAAACTCAGGTAAGAGATAATGCAGCTTTGGAGCGGGGGGGGGGGGTAATCGTTACAAAACTCACTTTGAGCTATTATTTTATTGACTAATTACTTAGTAGAGTAAACTAACGTTTTAAGTTATTCCATTTTATATGAAGAATAATATTATTTCGGGTAATGAAGCTATATACTCCAACTCTCGAAATTGCTAATTTTCAACAGAATTCAATCGCATTGAGCGACCTCTAAATATTATTCAATTGAGCTAAAATTTTACATACATCACATTCATGAATAGTGTAAAAAAACTGCAGGGTAAGACCAGAGAAATTCAAAAAAAAGTTTTTTTGAATCACCCTATTGAACACAAATTAAGAGTCAGGCTGTTAAACTCGCCTTTAAAACTTTCCGTGTTTTTTTTTTTTTTTTTGAAAAGCGACAAATTTCAAACAGTTTTAAAAATACAGGCAGTAAAATACATGACGAATGAAATTCAAGTTTATAATGAAAATGTTCGTAACATTAGGTTTCAGTCTAGCATATTTGAAAATATTCAAATGGTAATGAAACAGTACATTACCACCATAATCGAAAACGTTCACAACTAGATGGATCGTTCGTAGAGGTGTCAAATTTGTGATTAAAAAAAATAGAGCTTACAACTGAAAAAAAGAAATTAAAAAAAAAAAACTAAGTCAGATTTACCAGAAAAGCTCGAATAAATAAGTAACCTCCACATTAAATATAAGTATGATATTGTTTCATATAAACCCCTTTTTTCATCTCTTTTGCAATTAATGCTACAGACAAGGGGAAAACTTTTGAAATCAGAAGTAGACGAGTATTTATAGAAGTAAATGGCACAAAATCAATATTGCTAGACCAGAACGTAAGCTCGCTGTGATCTGAATGAAATTCAATGACAAATTCAGTTTTGGAAAATTTTATAGAAAGTCAAAATTACATACTTTAATTAAAATAAGTATTTTTATATTCATTTAAAATTACTATGATTGACCTATCAATACAGTTAGAAATATGTTCTTGAATATTTCACCCTTTTTCAAAAACTTCCAATCTGTTATCGAAAGAAAATATTTTCCATACTCTTACATATTTATTCCGGACTGAAAGCATCACATTAATCAAAGCCTGAAAGATTGAAAAATCAAAAACTTTCACATCATCGTCTTTCGTTAAAGCGCAAATTGCTTTTGTTAAAGTAGAAAGAAGCGAACCTTGGCTATTATCACATATCTAAGACGACATCTTATGCAACGTTTCAGCCACTGCGTTCTACTGCATCGTCTAGTAACTGCAAATTTTGGAGTTCCCGGCACACACACTCATACATGTTCACAGCACCATACATGAGGGAATATTATCATTGCTTTTCCAAAGGTTGGAAAAGCAGATTTCGTTGAAGCTAGAAAAAAAATCCCTTTTTCCTGACTATAGATTCTTTCTTAGTAGCTAGCCGTTTGCTGAGGCTTATCGTATAAAAATGTGGATTTTCTCCCATTTTTTCTCCAAATATTTCTTCCAAAAGCGTAGCTGGGACGTTGGCTAGAACATATTTATTTTCTATACAAGAAAATATAAAGCTTCAAATATATATTTTAATGCATTCATAACTTTAGAAATTTTAAATTGCTTTGAGATGAACGGCCTTTCGATAAAAATGAGTATCGACGTAGGTACTAATGATTTATTTCTATTATTATTATAGTTACATTTTAGTGGTTCACAGTGCATATTACATAGCGGATAGTTAAGTTAGAATGAATTGACATCAAATTAAGAAAATAACACTCAAAGCAAAAAGAGGAGTAGAACAAATTTCCTCTCGGCGTTCAGGTAGTACTTCTGACTGCTAGGCAGTAGAGGACTCTAATATTTTTTTCCGTACGCTGTTCAAAGCTCTTTACAAGTAAAATAATTTTTTTTGAAAAAGCTTCAGTACGTTGACAACCTTTAAAGAACGAAGTGTGCTACTTGGGAAGTTGTTTCCAATTAAAACTTTGACTACCAAGCTACAAATATTTCGTAGCATGTAAGCTGAGCAAAAACGTGTACCAATGAAGCCAAAGATCCATATTAAGATCAGTGCTGTTGTTGATAACTATACCACTAGGGTACCGGAGCACCAGTAGATACATTTACCAGCTTCAAGGTGGAATAGTTACGACTTCTGTTTCTACGAGCTGGTGGAAGTTCGATTTAGCTAAACACACATGCGACTCGTTTATAGGGCATACAGCCATTCACAACACACATTCACGCAGACAGAGAATAAGAGGACAGAGAAGAAAGAAAGTACATCCATTGCCGAGTCGGAATTTAATCTCGGTTCCATCCCCTCCTGGTTAGACTTTTCCGACCCCTAGACAAGGTGACCGGCAATGTCAATGTACTATACAAAAATTCAAATCAGTACGAAAGCGGCAAATCAGTACTGTTACCCTACGATCTAACTCAAAGTCGATTCTGTTTGCTAAAATTACATGCTACGAATTATTTCGTGGTTGAGCAACAGTCAACCACGAAATAAGTGACAGTGACATGTGACGTGGACAGTGAGTGCACGTGACAGTAAACGTGTTAACAATGTAGTAAAAAGTATATTATTCAATAAAATCCTTGATTATTATCCAAATTCTAGCAAGGGTGGTATTCTAAAACTACATAGGAAATAGCAGTTTATGGTGTGATACTATTACTTTAACCTGTAAATCAGGCTGAAACATGAGCTCTAAAATTATTTGTGATAACTTGGTTGTTCTTATGTAATATATTTTTTGGTATTAAAAATGTCTTCGAACTATTAACTGGTGGTCGAGTCAGGAAGAACAACGCCCCCCCCCCCCGCTAATCCTCGGCATTTTTTTCGGCTATTTATGGTCGCATTTGCTTTCCGATTTGAACCTCCGTCAAATACCGAACCTTGCACCTCTGGGTACCTGCGCCTACCATTCCCTATGGTTTACTAGGTAGGATGAGACTGACAATAGCTCAGTCCGTTTGATTCAGACCTTTAGCCTTGCAATCCTCGATTTAACTTCGTAAAAGCTTCGATATAGAATAAGAACTTAAAAGGATTTTAGATTGATTTATGGTATTTGATTAAAAATTAGTTATTTCACGATTTAAATACCAATCTTTCCAAACGGTTTCATAACCATAAAATATACTTAAATTTTCAACAAATTTTTAACAGATTTTCCTTTTGATTTATTGGGTAAATAAAAGTCAAAGGACATTTTTAACAAGACTTTTTGTAAATCAGACATTGAGAATTAATTAACATAAGTTAACAAGAATTTGCATAAAATTGCATTTAATTACAAATATTATATATGTTTGATTTTCAAATGTAAAATAAAATTTAACTTTGAAATATATTTAGAATAAAATAAAGGCAAAAAAAGCATTAAATTCAAGTTATAAAATGATGTAACTCAAAATAAAAACTACATACACTTTCTAAAGCTCATAAAGAAATTAATGATGTAGTTCTTATTATGATTTCCAATTCCAATTGCAGAACCGATCATTATTTCAACGGAGGGCTAAGCTAATGATTTTCAGAAACTAATCAAATGAAAGGGAAAAGTCGTTTGCCACAAAACCATTAGAGTTCTATGAAACATACCTTTGATCAAGATTAAGCTTGGAATATGAAAACAGATGCAATTAGTATGCTTCTGAATTTAATGAATATCGTAGTTGACTTTTCGAAGGGCCTGCTACGGCATAACTTTACATCATCCCTAGTTTTGTGCATTAATTTCTATGGAAACATTTGTTGCTGTTCTTAATGACAAACTAATTGCGATGAGTTCTTTAAGGTGCCTGATTGCGTAACGCCACTATTACTTTAATTGTTGGTATTTCTTTGCACAAAATGCTATTCAAAGCAATTCAAACACTTCAGTGATTTTTACAGTAAAAATATTACTAAAGTACTTGAAAAATATATATATTTCGGAATGATGCAAAATCGTTGAAGCTCTATGTAATATATTATAGCTCTATTCTCTGTCGCTACGCGAGATCTTCCTTTTATTTTTTTAATCAAATTCCATGATTTACCCCTCATTTTAAAGCTTATGTCGGAATAATGACGAAAAATAGACCCATTGTCTAAAAAGTAATTTTTTGGGGGGGTTCATTTTTTTACATGGTACTTCAATGACTAGCATTCGAAAATTAAGACGCACTGGCAAGGTTGGACAGAACATCGTGCTTATAATGGGAAGGACATGAGTTCGAATCCGTGTCGAAGTACATCGTTTTAATTGTTTTTCTTTCTTCAGTAGAGTTCCAATTCAACTTTAAATTATCATAGTTTTTTCCTTTTGTGGGTATGACATAACTTTATAAATAGCTTGATCAAAATTCAAAAAGTGAGACTTCATTTTCAAGATCTTTTTTACTGCTATCAGCGAAACAGTCAGACAGTAACGTATACATTTGACGAAGATCAAATTTGAAATATGAGAACAAATGCAATTCAATGATTATCGTAGTTAATATTTTGATGGGTCAACTACTGCATAACTTTACATCAACCCTGGAAATCAACCAAACAACGGAAACACCTTTTGTTACTCTTAATGACAAACTAACTAAGATTAGTTTTTTAGTCTGCTTAATATCGTAACAGAGCTATTATATGAATTTTATGTGCTTCTTTACATAGAATGTGAATTTCTAGACACAAAATAACATTGTTACCGCTCCAAATACAATTGGGCTGCAAAGTATTAATGCTTTATTTGAATTAAGAGATATAATTACTTTATTACACTTTATTATTTTTATAGCACTCGGTCCTCACAGCCAACTGCGAGTTTACAAAGAGACTTCCATAAGCACTGATAGGATATGAACTGAAAACGTATGCTTTAATACACTTGTAGGTTCTTCTTATAAAAAGTCTTTTTAAATATTATATCGTATGCTGAAAAAAAATTTAGTAAAAAAAGTATGTACCCTCTGGGGTCTATCGTAAATTTTAAAGGACGATTTTTCTTTTCTTAATAAAAAAAATATTTTTTTCATAATATTTTTCTTATTATTTTTCCTGTCTATTAAACACTGTTTATAACCAGTATACAAAATATCTTTGGGAAAAAAATGTTAGGCATTAATAGATTAAAGGAGAGGTTCTTCCATGCCATAAGACCTTTAAAGAATTTCATCATCAAATATGCAATAAGATTACATGCCTTTGTAAAATATTGGCACAGCACATTTTGCTAGAAACATAATAAGAATTTTTAAACTAAAATATATTGTTTGCATCTAAATATATCTTTTAGATCCAATACAAACCTAAATCTCTCTTTTTAACGAAGTATTCAAAAAGAAACATTTTTTTACACTTAAATAGAAACAGTATATAAAGTTGCTCTTCTCATCCACATAAAAATTAATTGAAACACTTATTTGTTTTTAAATAAGCTATCTTCTTCCCACGTACCGACAACAAGCACTTTTTAAAAACTTATAAAAGAATTCCAAGCTGAAAGAAATTCAAGATCGCTACTTCTATTTTTAAGCATATTCATCATTTATGGAGGTCTCTAGTGCAAACCTGTTCAGCTTTTAATGATTATTTCTTTGAAGTTCTTTTAAAAGTTCCGAAATGATAATTGTCTCACATTCCTAAACGTCACTCCCGGTGGGACTCCCCCCCCCCCCTCCCGTGGAAATTTAACAAATTTCCCTCTCGGCTAAATAACTTAGTTGGTAATTAATGCGTCTTGTGAAGAAAAAAAATAAACAGTAATTAATTTTACTTTTTTTTTAGTTTAGTTGCAAAAAAATCCTATTAATCTACCGTATAAAAGAGAAGTACATCAGTACTCAAATTAGTCGTTTTTAAGAACTCTTTTTATTACGCTTTTTAAGTCAACATTTTTATTAAACACAAATTTCTTAACTTCCATGCTTCTCGCTTTTTGTTAGAAGTTAAGTGTTCAAAGTGTCAGAATAATTGAAGTACGATCTTAAACTATAGTTGAGTTTTACTAGTATGACTAATGGTAGTCGTAATCTTTTGAAATCTTAAAAACAGTTTCAGTACAGCTTTTGTACAAGCGTGTTTTTTTTTTTTTTTTTTTTTGCCCTTTGAAATTTATGACTGTGATAATTGAGGATTATTCTTGTTCTTGTAAAAAGTGTCACCATTGCCACTTAGGGGAAAGACGGGGAGTACCATGGCAATAAAACCGGGAAGTTTCAATAAAATTACAAAAAATATATATTTTTTTATACCAAAAATGACATTTTGGACAAAAATGAAAAAGGCCAGCAGCAAGATCTTGCAAGGAGGCCTGATAATAAATGCGAAGGCTATGGCTTTTTGTTTATTCTCCAATTTGTTGATTTTAGTTTGCGTTATTACTTAATTCTTTGATATTTTCTGCCTGCATTTTTTTCGTGTAAAATTTTTACTGTATACCATGTGATATGCATGCCATTTTTTTGCTTATTTCTACTTCATTTGTTATATTTAGCGTATTTCCCTAAATTAATAAATGTGGAGGCTATGGTGTAGCTGTATGGTGTACCTTGTACCATTTCGCTTATTCGCCAATTTGTTAAAATGGGCTGATTTTGAGTTATTTATTTAGTCTGATAGCTCATATTTGCATTTCAATTTTGTGTATAGATTTTTAACTATATAACTGTATAATTTGCATTATTTGCTCATGTCTACTTGTTTTGTTATAGTACCTTATTCCTCTAAATTTGATTTTTGAGTGTCGTTCTTTCATTTTTTTCTCTTTACTAACTTCTACAGTTAAAAAGCTGATTTTTGGGGGGTTTTTTTCATGTAAATCATGTGATAAATATTCATACATTAGGAAAATTTCATAGATATGAAACAATTTAAAGAAACAGCTGAAACTTCAGAAAGAGCAATTATTTTGTGCGAAAACGAAAAAAAAAAAACTTGATAAAACCAATGAAACGAACAATGTTTAATCTACAAAAAAAAGCAAAATAATATAATGAAATATGGGCAAAATATGTTTTTTTTTCTCCACAATGACACAAAAGTAACAGCGCATTCAAAGGCATAAGAAATTTGTAGCGCTGGGCCTCTTCGCTCGACATTTGATTTAACTGCTTACAAAAATTGTTTATTTTTTAAAGATTTTTATCACTTAACTTATCTCAGAGCAGATACCGAAATAATTTTACTGTTTTAATTTATGTACTCTTGTAGATAAAGCAACTCAATTTCACTAGCATTTCAATTAAGAATCCGCAACAATGACAATTTTAAACTTTGTATTTAACTTGCATTTAAAAAATTCAAAACACTGAACATATTTCATAATGAAAACGAAATTTGTCAAGCATTATTGAATCTTGTAAAGAACATGCTTCCATCTAAACAAAAAATAGCGGTTCTTTAAAGACCAGAAATGCACTCATCGGTATGAAATAGGAAAGTAACCGAGTTGGAGGCAAAAATCCTCTTATAGAACAAGGAGAGCCAAAAAAAACGGTAGCTAATGTGAAACTCGAATACCAGAGAGCGACCGCACTTGGTTCGGTACAACTAGTAAATTTTAAGGCAGAGCTCGGCTATTGCATGTTCCTGCCTTAGCCCTTGCTTAGGTGCTGTTACTCATTACTTTATACATTAAAAACATGTTTAATAAAAATCAGGAAAGTAAATGCCTATAATTTTTTTACACGAAAAAAAAATCGGGACATTAGACTGATTCAATAGGGTTTTTTAATAAAATTACTCTCTGACCTTTCTTAGTTTTCTCTCTGAAATTATTTAATGTTAGAAAAATAACTGAACCATGACAAGTTTAAAATGTCTTTCTTGTAATACATTTGAGTGCACACAAACGTAAAAAGAAACTTTTTTAAAAGTGTAAAAGAATTAATTGGACATAAAGAAATGTATCCAAAATGCAACAGCGATGCATATTCTTAGTTGCATTAACTCTACTTAAACAAGAACATTCAAATATTTTTTTCCCATTTTTTGAAGAAAACTACTAGTAAATATACATCCAAAAGTCAATTTTAATTTCATGCCTCTAGAAAGAAAATAATTATTTTTAATCAGTTTCCTCAAAAACAAATTTAAGAAAAACAGAAAAGTAAATGTCTTTCGCTCTTTAAAAAAAATCTCATCAGAACATTAGGCAGATTTAATAGGATTTTTTAATAAAATTACACTCTGACCTTTCCTATTGTTCTTTTTTTAAATTCCTCATAGCTCGGAAAAAACGAGCGAGCCATGACAAGTTAACAATTTTTTTTCTCATAGTATATTGACTCAGTTTAGAGCATACAAGGGTAGAAAATCCCTTTTCAAAAACGTGAATAGAATTAATCGGATATTAAAACCGGCAACCAGGCGGAAGTCAGATTAAGCTATCAAAGCTTGAAGTTGCATCAGAATGCAGGACGGTTATTAAAATAATTTTAATTTTCCTGGATGAAAAATAGTTATGAATACAATAAAAGTTGGGCGGGGAAGAATTGTTCAATCTCAATCTCGAGAGAAAATGAGTTGAAACGTAATATACGAGATTGTAAGATAAACAAAGCAAGGGGGAAAAAAGATAATTTCCTTTTCGACAACAGTATGCGGGAATGTTTCTTTTGTGAGGGCTACGATTTATAATGGAAAATCATAAGTAATATTGTGTGTTTCGTAATTAGATAAATTACTTGCGGCACCGACATCTTAATTACTTTCCATTTTGCTATCGCTAGACAAAAAGCGATCCCACGCGTGGACTGCTTCTAAGAGTGGTTAATGGGACTTTTTTTCGAGTCGGTTTTGGGTGATGCAACTGTTTACATATTGCTGTGTCTTTTAATTTAGCAATATTTAGAAAGATGTCAATCGGTAGGTACAACAATCATAAGTGCACCTAAAATTATTATTTTTTATCTGCTGATTAGCATAAACACACTTTTTAAAGCAAAGTTAGATTAATGCTCCTTACTTTCGGGCATTCTTTGGTGATTAATAGCTGCTTTCGTACTTCTGATTTGGTGTTGAACTTGACGTTTTGAAAGCGTTAAATATATAAATAACATTGGTAAAATTGATTAAAACAGGATTTGAATGCACTATCTCAAAAAAAGAACAAACTGTAAAATACTTCTCACTCGAAAAGAATAAAGGTTTATAGTAACATAATTAAAACACTACTCTTGCAGTGAAATACAAAAGCAGGTAAACGAAAAACAGAAAAAAAAATCAACAAATCGCCCTCTTTTTATCAGTTACCATCTTTCGTTGGGTAACATGCTATGCTTGTTTGGTTCTCTATTCTTCATATGTTTGCTCCAAAAATTTCTACTGCAGGCAGACAGTATGGTCCCAAATACGTGTCTGGAGTTTTAAAATATAACCGAAATGAAAATCAGAAATTACAAAAAATATATATTTTTTTCATTGTTGCAAAAGTATAGACATTAGTCAGATTTTATGCAAATATCCCTTAAAATGTGATTGGTGGAGGTAAGGCGGAACTTTTTCCTTCGACTATAAAGTGCACAGATTACTCAATAAATAATCCAAATCCTAAAATCTCTGTAGTTCTCGTGTAAAGAAAATGAGAAAGTTTGCAAACCCAAATTTGAAAATGAACGCACTTTGTTAATATTTAGTCTTTTAAATCAGTCCTAGTATGATAGTACATTGTTTTTTACTTTGGGGAGCGCAAATTCAGCCATGCGTATCGATCAAAAAGGCCAAGAAAAACTGCATTTTTAAAGGATGAAGGAATTGAAAAAACTGCTCGAACTGACGATTCGCCCCTTATTCCTACAAAACTTTAACATGGGTCAAAAACAGCAAGTGGAAGCTAAGTAGATGAACAACTAAATCGGGATGCATCAAAAAAACCAAGAATTGTGCTTGAGCTTTTTCGGAAATAGTTTCACAAAAAGGTCAGATTTTTACGGTAAATGCAGCATATGCTCATCGGATCTTTTCTGAAGTGAAGCTAATAGAATTATGATCCATCTAGGCGATCTAAATTTTAATAATTTTCATCAGAAAAAGTAACATTCATTTTTTAGTCACGATGATACATGAGCTGCTTTTCCCATTAAAATCTGGCTAATTTAAAAAACTATTTCCGAAAAGATTCAAGCACAATTCTTTTTTTTTTTTTATGCATCCCGATTCAATTGTTCATCTACTTATGCTGTCATGTGCTTTGACTTAAGTTGAAGTTTTGTAGGATTAAGGGTCGAATCGTCAGTTCGGGCCGTTTTTTCAGTTCCTTCATCCTTAAGAAATTTAATTTTTGTTTCCCTTTTTGATCGATACTCACGTCTGAATTTGCTCTCCATCAAGTAAAAAACAATGTACTACCATACTAGGGCTGATTTAAAAGACAAAAAATTGGCAAAGGACGTTCATTTTGAAATTTCGGTTTCCAAACTTTCTCATCTTCTTTACAGGTGAATTACAGAGGTTTTGGGATTTTGATTCTTCATTGAGCAATCTCTGCACTTTTTTTAGTAGAAGAAAAAGTCCCGTCTTTCCTCCAACAATCACATTTCAAGGTATATTTGCATAGCATCTGACTTTTGTCTAAACTTTTGCAACAATTAAAAAAAATGTCTTTCGTAATTTCCAATTCTCGTTTCGGTTATATTTTTCAAAACTCCAGACACGTATTTGAGACCATACTGTCTACCTGCAGTAGAAATTTGAAAGCATTTCGCCGAGTAGTTTTCTTTTTATTCATATATTTGCATTTTGTCTAAACTTTTGCATCGCAGTCTATATACAGAAACTATGAAAATATGGAAAATCTTAAGTTACACACCATAGTGAAAACAGCAGTTTCATGAAATACTTTTATTCTATGAAGTAGTTCACACACGCGAGAAATACAGCTTTATTTAAAGGGAGAAAAAACGTTATAACTAAAAGAAACGCACGTACGCACAATTTCAGCCCTGACTATGACAAATAATATGCACTTAATCATTGGCATAATAAGTTTAACGTCAAAACATAACTTGCTGAGAGAGTTCTTTTTTTTTAAACAATTTCACACCATGAGGCTGCACAATTTCTTAAGATCTGCTTTTTTTTTTTTTTTGGAAAAAAAAGGATTGCTCTTTTTTTTTTCTGTTAAAAGCTGTCACTTCGTAAGTAAAGCCTCCCTTCTTTAGTCTAAGTACGTCCCAAAAATATGCCCAAATTTGATTTGAAAAATGAAAGTGCACTTTAAGCAAGTCTTTATACACATCGTTTAAAAATTATAACCGTCCGCCAAAAAAAATTAAAGAACAAAATACTAACAAACAAACGCCTTTTTAGAATTATTACACTTTTCAAATAAAGTACTAGCATATGTTAGTAGTTGTAAATTGTGATTTTAAATGTTATAAAAGAAACGTTGCATTTTTTTAAAAAACTCAAAAAAAAAATTGTAAAATAACTTAAGTATATAGTTTTATGGATCTATTCGAAAGGGTTAGAAACTGACAACGAGTTCGTAATATGTTGCTTAATTATTCACTAGTTCACTGCATTTTCATACAAATTGATTGGTTTCAGTCTAGTTTTCTTTAATAATTGACGGTTATAGTTTTTACGTAACTAAAAGTGGGGTATAAATTCACTCTATCATAAAGCTTAACATTTACTCATGAATAAAAACTGAGATTGTACAACGTACATAAGGGCTGCGTGAAAACGAACAGTGCAGAAAAGTTGCAATTGGAGAAGACTAAAAAACAAATACATTATAATATATTATATATTCCGGTAGCGCAACGAGCCTGAGAGATTTTTTAAAAAATGGGAAATTTTAACGTTTCTTTGGGGTTTTAAAAAAAAACTTCCATGCTGTAAAAAAGATAAGTTCTAATTGGTGAAGATTTAGAAAACACCATTGAAAAAAAGAGATTGGACGATATCTTCCAATACTACGAGCTTGAAAATTCGAAAAAAAAAGGAAAATATCAACGTCTCTTTTTTTTTTTTTTTTTTGCGAAATGTGGCTTCATAGATTTTTAAATGCTTAAGGACCAAAAGGTTAAAACGAGTACTGATGTTTAAGAAAAATGATTGATTTATGTGTTTACAAGTCAACACTGAATTTCTCTATTGATACCGTGCGAAACATTTGCATTTTACAAAATTAACGAAAAACCCCGTTTTTTAAGTAATTTTTTGAGTAGCCGCGAAATTGGGAGTTGTTTGATTAGTTTATTTAATTTGAATTTCGTTTATATGCCGAACTGCGTTACTCATAATATCTATCCTTTCTCATAGCTTTCAATTTGATGAGCTTTCAATTCTCAATCGTTAAAATATTTGTAAATGTAAACTAAAATTTGGTCTGACTTATTAGTCTTGTGCATCATTCACTAAAGTCAAAGTTTTAATCACAGAAATTTATCCGCAAATAGGGTCTTTGAATTGGCATTGTTCACGTAAAGTTTCTCAGTACAAGAAGAGTGCAGCTGTGCTTTTCGCCAATTTTGTGCTTTACACTGAAATATATTAAGAAAAATAGAATTTTTAATTTTTTACTAATAGACTTTTCGAACCAATATCCAATGAAGCAGCTGTGACGAACTACATTTTAGAAGAATAACGATACAACTCTTTAATAACTCGATTATTAATTTAAAGCTTAAGTGTTATTGATCAGAAAGCTCGCATAGTTCGACTCTGGTAGGTTGGTCTCTGATCCTGAACTGTCTTTTAGACCATCTTTCTGAAGTGTTCGGTGACAAGTAGACGTATTTTTGGTGCTGAGCTGATTTGATTTCGGATACTTTTACAAAACTAATACGAAAGTAAACTAACTCCATTTAGCGCCAATTACCTTTTACCTATTACCCGAAAACATTGTCAAGGTCAACTCAACTGATCAGAGCACACTATATTAATTTGGTATTACATGTATTTTGATTTGTTTTAAAAATCCAAAAATCGTTTATGTTGTATTTTTGTAGCAAAAAGGAACTGCTCCAACATATAACAGTTAATTAGTAATAGCGAAAAGTTATAATAAATTAATTAAACTGACATTGAATTTGGTTTCACAGATGCGAATTAAACCATAATATTGAGTATAAAGACAAAAATATTTTTTTAAACTGTTTTTTGCGATTCTTGAACCCTTTTTGCACCTCAACTTGGATTATATTTGTTTGTTTCTAAGATTAAAGCTAAAGAAAATTTAAATTTTTTTCTGGAAAGTGTACAAAGAATTCTTCCAAAACCTGTACAATTTAAATGAGGAATAAGGTTATCGCTGTACTTTTGATCAGTTTCAAAACGATAGAAACGATTAGAAGCTATCCTAACCAATATACCGAAGCACATCAAAGGTTAAGGATACAAATTTATGCTTTCGTTACGTTTTTGCTGTATCAACTGCTTTAACTGCTGCTGTCGATGATGCTTGAATCAACTGCTTTAATTTGCAAACCATAGAAAGACACGTTAATAACATTGCTGAATGAAAAGACCACTCTTCCCAGGTAGCACAAATAACCTTTAAACGTTTTATAAACGTTTTTAAGCGGCTGTTACAACGTTAATAACCTTTTTACAACGTTTAAAAAACAAAGTGTGCTACTTGGGTTCAACTGCGCTGGAAAATAACATCTTAAAACTATCCAGGCAAGATAATTAAACAGATTTAAATAATGCTAAATACAGTAAAGTTTTTTTTTTTTTACAAATATATATTTCATACTTAATCTTTTTTTATTTTATAAAACCAAACTAATCTCAGTTATTATTGAAAAGCTTTATTTGAAAATTAAGTATTTTAATAAACATTTATTATTGCTCATTTTAATCAAATTAAAGCTTCAACGACAAAGATAATAATGTAATATTATAAATAAGGAAAAAGTAACACGTTGGTGAATTACGAATATACAAATTATGAACGCGTTACCACGACTATGAGTAAATGACAATAGCTATCATGAAAAGTGGCATTCAATCTAATGTCAAGTAAAGACTTAAGTGAAGATGATATAGAAAAAGTAATCTATGTCTAAAATAATTTTCAAGATTAAAATATTTTTCATTTATTTCTTTTTTTTTTTTCGTTCATGTAATTGTTTAGGTATTGTTGATTAATTATACTGCAAAGGAAAAGAAGTCAAATTAACAATTTATGAGCACATTGTCTCTAAAACTGAAATTAAAAACTACACCAAGAGACACTAACTATTACTTTTAATTAAATTTCAAAATATATTCATATTTTGTTCATAAATCATATCACTATTCTGTTGGTGATTAACTTGAAAAGCTAAAAAAGAAATAATTTTTTGATTCTACATGTTTGATAATTCCCAACTTTCATATAAATGAGTTAATAAAAAAATTACATTTTACAATATTTAGGTTTCGAAAGTAATAGATAAACGAAATTAGCACAAAAATTATTGCATTTCAAAGTTTATCAATGTTTTAAAAAAGTCAAACAAGCGTAGTTTATTAAATGTTTAAACAAAGCAGGAAATGCATTTATTTACTTAGATTATTAATGATTCGATAAACATTAATTAATACAATTTTCTGCTCTAGAAACAAGACTAAGTGGGAAAAGCGATGTGTTGTTTTTTTTTCTGTTTTACCGTGATGGAGCTGCGTTTCGGCATAATATCGCTGCATGTGAACGAAAATTAAAGTGGCATTTTGTTTCTAAAAAAACTCAGGAATATATCATAAAATTGTTTTTTTTTATTTTGGTGACTTGCTAAAAGACGAAACCCTTTTTAAAGTTTCGATCTTAAGCAACAGTTCAAAAACACTCATTGTTCATAACACAACCACAACACAGGTTGAACAGTTCAAAACACAAAAAAGTATGGGAAATCGGGGAGAAACATTTCAAAGTGCTTCTAAAAATGCTAAAATGAGTCCCCACGAAGTTGATTGCGAAAATATGTAACCCAAACATATTTGCGTTTTCTATATTGGACGTAGGTAGAAAATTTCCTTTGACAAAGTATTTCTTCCTTTATTTTATGAAATTTTATTTACTTTTTTGCCTCTCATTGTACGTGAAAATTTATATCATTTAGTTTCATTCCTCTTATTCCTATTTCTTTATTCAGTTACAAACTTGAAACATTAATGAAGCTAGTTGCAAAGTTAAGACATTACCCGTCTATTACATAAAATATTTCGCAATGCCCTGTCTTGATAATATTCCTGCTAATGCGCTCCAAAAAACGAACTTCCACTATAATCTGTAACATCTAAAAGAATGTATTTCTGTACGAAAAAGGAAACTTTTTACGTTGCTTAAGTCTCCGATACTAATATTAAACCAAACGCTATTTTTTGCAGCTTTAACTCCAACTGGGAAAAAAATGTCATTTCTCAACCTGCTTCGCACATTTAGTGACAATTCATGCACATTAAACTACATGGTGACGGAAAATATACGAGTGCATCCTAAAGTACAGCATTTTTTTTTTTCTGAACCTTCAAATTCCTTTTTAATCTTTGCGATTCGGTTGTTCTATAGATCAAAGCTTTTATTATTTATCTACATTTTAAATATGGAAATTTTCAATACCAACACTTGTTTTATAAATTAAAGGATGTATTACTTTTATGTCAATGGTCAATCATTTGATTAATAATTATATTTCATTAATTAATCAAAGTAGTGAAATTAATCTACTTTGTGATTATTAAATGAAGATTAAAATAACAGCTAAGACTTTTTTCCAAAATTTTCACACGTGTCATATGCTTTTGCTGCTTATTCAATACTCTTTTAATCTAAAACCATTTCAAATGAAACGGTATTTTTTAACCCAGAAAACACCATCACGAAAAGTCTTTTCCTTTTCTTAAAGTTTTTGTTTTTCTTTTTCTGGCACTGCAGCGCCTGCCAATAGGAGCATATTGATTAGAAAGAATGGACAATTTTAAGTTTTCTTTTCTTAGCCTAGAATTAAACTGAACGACTTTCTTTTTGATTTTTTTTGCTTTTATACATACATATATGTATATCTCTACTCGTTTTTTACTTTCTTCTCTCTGTTAATGGATGCAATTTTTTCTCCTCTCCAGGTCCTTTCAGATATGCAAAGCTTGCTAAAGAAAGAACTCTTCCCAAAATGATCAAACAAAAAAAAAGTGAATTGGGAGTAAAGTATTGGCTTTTTAATTTTCTATTTGGAAAGATTAACATAACGCAAATTGGTCTTCACCCCTCTGTCCCTGCTCGCGGCACCATCGCACTACGAATTTCGTTAAACTTAACGACTCTCTGACAGGATGAAAACAGTATCCTTTGCAAAATTATCTCCATATTGTTTCCAATTATTTACGCTAAGGGAAGTTTGATTATTCAATTAAAACCTCCGATGAATATGTTGCAAAGTTAAGATGAAGTTTCTTAATTTCACAGCCCAAGTTTTAAATAAATTTCAAAACTAATTAAATTTCATAGGATCCGAGGCTGTTATATTTTTATGAACTGAAAAGATCCGGTTTAATAAGAGGGAACATTTTATGCACAAAAGGAAAAGATAATTGGTTTGGTCAATTGCAAGAGGAAGAGCACAGTAGATATTACTAAGGAAAGAAAAAGAAAAGTTTTTGGGGAAGAAGTCCTTTTTTCAGTCAACATAAATGAAAGTAATTTTACGGACTGTGTTTTTATACCTCTTTAAGATTCTTCTAGAAAGGAATTAGCTATTCTATGAGTTTAATAAATTCTGAGCTCTTTACGAAATTTTTCTTCATAAATTCCTTCATACTTACAAAAATATTTTCTTTAACAAGACGCATTCCAAAGTCTTTTCTTAAAGTTTACATCAAAGTCTGATTTTTTCTATGCTCATTTAAATACAACTATATGCTTTCAAAATCTATAAATTTTCACTGGAAGACCTGTGCAGACTTTCAAGTTGCATTATTTACTTTCATCCGTAAATATCTGTAATACGTTTTTATGTTCTAAAACTTGAGCTAGATTTTATTTTTGGCACTTTTACTATAAATACAGACATTCAGGGAAACTTTGATACATATTTTGTCGATTTTTAACTGATAAACCTATATTTTAATGGTACCTTTGCATTGATTGGTGCTAAACTAAGAAAAGAACGTTTTGTATAGTTTTCAATACAAATCTTCCATTTATGTAATCTTATTTTTAAAGAACTAGAAACTCTTTAGTATACACAATAATGTCAGAAGTCAGGGACGTCATTTCGAGTTTTTCCGGGGGGGGGGGGCAAAGGGTCCAAACACAATGCAATTTCATAGAAAAACATCAAAGGCCACGCCCACTTATAGGTAAATACATTGATTTCTCAAAGTCAGGGGGAGGCAATTGACCCCCCCTTGCCCCCCCCCTCTAAATGACGGGATGTCAGAAGTACTTTATTAGTCATTTTTAGCTGATTATGGATAAAAGATGAGTCATGCAATTTTTCAAGATCATCCTAAAGTTACATAAATTTGATAATAGAGGGTGTTTCGTTTAAACTCGCATGGCCTTTATTTTCGCAACCATTTGTCCTAGATGGATACTTTCATTTGCAAAAATGCTCAAAATGAGGTTCAGAATTCAGATGTTAAAAGTTTGAAACGAAAAAAAAATTAGTAAAAACGTACGAAATCTAACATTTCAAACTGTGATTTTTTTTTTTTTTTGATAAGTAAGTGAGAAGGGTTGTATTTAACCCCAGCATTTTACTTCTTGTGCTTTCAACAAAATTTACCTAAGTTATATAAAAAAAATCTAATGATTTTGTGCTAATGATTTGTGTTTAAATAGAATTGACACAGTGCCATAAGTCAACATGTTTATGCATATAGAACCATGTATAAATGGTGTAAAACTTATGTATGCAAATATAGAGAGCTTCCAGTTTCTTTTATAAAAATATTTAAATATAAAACAACAAATTAAATAAGTGGAATAGAAGGGAAATAATTAATTTGGTTAAAATTGCTACAAAATATTTTTTTTTTCTGTAAAAATTAGAATTTGGACAAAAAGAAAAAAACTTTTTCTGAGGTGCGCTTTATTACACTCAAAGATCTAAAAATAGTCTACTACTGCATTCAACTCAACACTTATTCTCTTATACTCTGTAACGTGTTATATGCTATTTGACTAGGAGAACAAAAACAAGGTGTACTCACAGCGAAATCTAATAAAGTTATATAAAAATACTATCGAATTTTTATTTTCCTAGGTTGCTTAAATATTAAACATACCTCACCTGCTAAGGGTTAGTACTATTTTGTTACGATTTTGGTAAATACAAATCTTCGGCAAATTAGATATGGTTTACATCATCAACATTTGCTAGCTATGAAATATGTGATAAAGTACGAATCATTCATGATGCTACTAACTAGTAAAAAAGAGGGGGGAAATCTGCACAAGCATGGTGAAAAGTTTAATCACCAACATTATTCCACCTACACATGTTTTTTTTTTTTCTTAATTCTACTTTTCGGTGATTTGAGGTAAAACTTGTATGCCTGTTTAATTAATGTTTGCTCATGACTAACTTTTTACACAAATTTGTTTCACATTATTTTAATTTTACCCATTTTTTATCATTTAAGGGGTTACAGTACCTTTCTAACAATTTTCTTAAATTTACGTGAAAAATGTAATTCTTTGGAACCTTTGTTTCCGCACTTATTTAGCAATCAATAATCTATTTTTAAACATTAAAAATTTTGCTCACTTTTTTGGAAAATTTGAAAAATTTAAGAAAATTTTGATTTTTTAAAAACCCCAAGGCTTTTTTGTTTTTGCACTAATTTTAAAATTTCTTTTTGCTAAAATCTCTAAAATCTGTGCATTCATTTTCTTATATATTTATTTGAAAATATTTTGTGACCTTTTATGTAAAAAATTCTTAGAAAATTTGGTTTTTCGAGGTTTAACAAGCTCTAAAAATTTTAGTATTTTTTGAAATGCTTATTCAATGCACAGTTTTGTTAAATATATTATCTTGGGTGCAAAAAATATTGCTTTTAAGTTGTATCTTTAATAGAAAAAAAATCCTTAGCATTTCCAGTAACACAGAACTTTTACTTTTGAAATAAGCAATATTTTTTTTGGTCCTTTTTGAAGTACTATGACCCCTTAAAGTATTTGGCAAATAAATTTTGATGCATGTATCGAAAAGCCCCTCGTCGTAAATCTGTGTTGGCCCCTGGTAGTATAACTATGTCTAACACTCGAATATTTGTTAAGAAAATTTCTATGCGACGAAAGAATTATATTTCTTGCAGTTGCAGTCACAAATGCTTCAGTATGTTTGACTTCAAAACAATGAAGGTCTATTAAAATGCTATTCACAACCCTAGCAAAGTTATGAAATAAGTTTACTAATATATATTTTAGAAAAACAATAGCAAGAGTACATACATCTTATTACATCAATGAACAGTTCTGAAGTTATTGTTTGAAAGTTTTTCTTGCATTCGTTGAAATCGCGCTTTCTGCATTGAAAAACATTCTGTGCTACATCGTAAACGATGCAAATATTGTGATGGGAAATGAAAACGTTTTTTTTTTAAATATTTAGGAATTGTATGTTTATATTTTCAAGTTACATTGCCTTGACTTATTTTACACCCCATTCCTAACCCGGCTCAAAGTTCCATAAATTTTAAGCTAACTTTAAACCGCGCCTGAAACCAAATAGATATCCAGAGTTATGCCTTAGTTCTGGATACCTGTCCATTCTGTGCCTACAAATACAATGCATCAAATTGAACACAGCAGGGGAATTTTAAAATAAAGAAATCGTGAATCATAATTACTTTAATTAAAGGTAGCAGAATCCATAATAGAAACAAAAGTGACAAGCGTAAGGACTAAAGCCAAATATTTTAACAAAGCAAGAGATTACGCTTGTTCAAAGAAGACCAATAGGCAAATGCAATTATTTGGAAAAATGTAGTAAATTCTAAGGCAAAACTCCATAAAATTAACAATCATGCAGCAGTTTATATTTTCTTCAATGGGACGCGTTTGGCTACAAATTATTTGCAAGCCTAGTGCATTCCCCGAGGTGGCACCCATTCTTTCATGTTGAACCACTATTGACGGGATGTCATTACCACGAGAATTTTGATGCCCAGTTTCCACACTAGATGGAGGCACCTAAGCTTTATTCGATGCGAAATTGCACAGGGAATTTAACTTTCTTTGATATACTGCATGCCAAACGAGTACTCGAGGGATATTAATAAGGGGGTTCATAATTATATGTCGGTTTTCTGCATTTTGAAAATCCATCCACTGAAGCCGGGTTTGATCTCACGCCTTTGGGCATGAGAGGCCAGGTTCTTAACCACGGTACCACTCTGTCGGCACAGTGAAGTTTAATAGTATCATTACATAAAAACTTTGTATTACAATTGCATGTTTTTTTTAGAATTGTTTTTAATTATTACATGAAAATAAGAGTTTTCAACTCTTTTTGATATAGCTTTGTACAAAGAAAAAGTGTACCAGAAAATGTATCAACTATTGAAATTTCTGGTTCATAACTCTTTAAAACAGACCTTTCGGTTTATTTTTTTTTAGATTTTCTGTTTATTACCCTTAATCGAAAATTTTTGCAGCACACTGATTCATTTAACGGACCACTAATGTACAAGAGGTTTTGCATGTGAAATGAATCTAGCTTCTTGACTTTAAAGTATGAACCCTTAAACAATGCAATTTAAACTAAATATACACCTGAATAACCAATTACATTGATACGAATATTTACAAAAAGAATACAATGTATTAGATACATGGAAACAATTTAATGTTCTTTCCTTTAACACAATTTAAGTATAGTTTTCGACTAATTAAACTAAAACATTTTTGAAATAGCTCAAAATAAATAAAATAAAAACGTTAAACAAAGCATACAAAAATAAAATTATTTTCTTCTGGGGAAGACACGATAAATTACGCCAATATTAGAATGCAAAATAGAGCTAAAACAGTAGAAATATGTTAACTAATTTTGATATTAACGCCACAGCTGTCCTAAGTTAATTACTCTAATTGCTTTTCCAGCCTATAGAAGAATGATAGATGAAATACATTTATCTTACAGTAGAGAATGTTAAGAGCTTCTGTTTTTTTTTTCTTGTAATTGTGAAATTTATTCATTTAGTTTAATTATTTACATGTCATTTACGACAAAATGCTTTTATTCACAAATGTAGCGTAAAAGAAATTTTACAACACAAGGAATTTCTTTCAGAACGTTTAAAACCAACAGCAGTACTATAACAACTAAGTTTTTTTTTTCCTTCTTTGCTTGGAATAGCTAAACGCTCGGAACATTTTAAGTGACATTTTGTTACTAAGAGATCTCAATGAAAATGGGGTGAGGGTATTTTCAGCAACTGAAATAAAGTTTATAAGAGTGCAGTCATAACGCAATTATCACTTTGGAAAAGATATTCGGTTACCTAAGCTCAATGATTTGTTCTTGAATAACTTATAGCCTCTGAGTTTAAGAATGATTGCAGTTCCAGTCGATTACATCAAGTTTTTAAGCTACATGTAGCTCAAAGGCATCAATTCACAAAATATAGGATAATTTTTGAAAATATACAAAAAATAAAGAAAGAAAAAAAAAATAAGGTAAGCAAAAGGTACATACAATATATACACAATGCACAAAGCACAAAATTACCTTTTTCTGTTACTGTTAAATGCGGAATAATTACATATTCCTTACATAAAATTAAGATATTTGCCTTGAAAATAAAGGGAATAATGTGTTAAAAATAACAATATTTTGCTCAATATATATTGTCAGTTGGGGTAACAGAAAATTGAAGAAAACAGAAAAGTTAAACGGAAACAATCTCCGCTGCCATACTTGTGGTATGTTTTTTTAAAACTAAACAGTTCGTGCAGGAAGTATAGGCAACATACGAAAGACATCCTTCTGAAAGTCCTACGGGTTACCTAACAATTGTCCAGGTGGCATTATTGTATAAACGTTACATTGAGGAAAGGTTGTTTTTTGCTGTTTATTGGCCTTATTCTCTCCAGCAAAGCTACAAAAGCGAAGTAATCGGTTTTAACTAGTTTTATTTGTCTTGTGAAAATTCGCTAAAAGCACCGAGCTGTGCTGTTTTTTATGTGCAAATTAGGAGTATGCATCTATCCCATAAGCCCTATATTTCAGAGCAAATGGAAAAAACTTTTTTCTAATCCTCCAATTGTTGGAAGATTAAATTTGTATGTAAATTACACCTTTGTGTGTATTTTATATGAGTTAAGCTCATAATGATTTTCTTTTGAAATGATGTCAGATTAAATTTGGACTATTAGACTATTTAGCCAATCACATGCGAACTACTGGATACAGTTCAATTAGTGTTGGTTCAAATTAGTCTTAAGTTTTCGGAACTGATTGCTTATTTTGAGGATATAAACCTTCGTCAACCAAATAGGGAAATAAGTAGGACGTTTCCGTTAACCCCACAGACTGAAATAAAAGGAAACATGATTGTATTAGAAAAGTCAAATTTTTCATATGCATTTATTCTAGAGAGCGTAATCGACAATTAATGCTCTTTCTTTTCTCAATTCCTCCAAAAGAAAGGCTCCTTCATCTAAAGTTAAAACATTGCAACTCTGGCTACTTTTACCTCAAATTTTTAAAACTTTGATGTCCGCTAATAAGAGCTGAGCAGGGCTTTCTGAAATATGCAGCTTTCTAATTGAGAATAGTCTCAATGACATAAAATGTAGAGAAAAACCTAACGTGGTAGAAAAAATCTAATTACAATTCTGAAATAGCACACTTATTTTACTCTAAAAAAGCTCAAAAATATTATTTAGCAGAAATTGTTTTGCGTCTGTATGTTCCGCAGTTGTATGCCCCTGCGTTATCAATATCTAAATATGAAAAATTCAATATTTTACAGCCTTTTAACAGTGAGGTGGGCTTCTATTTGCTACACTTCCTCCTTTTCTTGAGAAAATATTATTCTCCCGCTCTATCATTTTTGCTGTTTTTAGTTGTTGATTTCCACTATGAAACGATACGTTATAAAATTACTTTTATAGAGTATTTTATGTCTTATTGCAATGCTCATATTTTTACATTTCAGAACTTTCAATGTTTTTTCAATCAACTTAATAATTCAGAATCCTCTTTTTGTTTAAAAAAATTGACAACCTTCTGGACAAATAATTTCAACTATTGATTATTTTTAAGAACGTTAGTATATCAGCACCTTCTATTCCCACTGCAGTTAAGTACATGATTGACATGTGTAATATTCAGATGGTAGTACTACACATGTGTGTGTGTGCAGATGCGAGTTATTTTAAATACATTTTTTAATTATTTATTTATCGAAATATTTAGTTTGATTATTAATTTTTATTCAATACTGGAATTTTTCATTCAAGCTAAATATTTCTAGGCATTATCTTCTCTTGAAATGTTTTACGATGAAAAGTTTCAGCACTTCAAAATTATCCTTGCTATTATTTCAAGACGAGAAGAAGACACAATGAGTCATAACTTTCAGAATTCAATTTTATTGAAGTCAATAAGCAGAGAAGGATAAATAAATTCAAACTTTACTCATCATTTTTAAAGAATCAATAGTTTTCTTCAAGAACAAACTGCACGTTAATATTTCATTCGAAATATTTAGCATTGAAAAAAAAAAACATTTAGCGTAAGTAGCATAACTTAATTAATTACTGTAACAACTTAAACAGCTGTTCCACTATTAGTTATCAGTAGTATGCATGACTTAGTATAAATGATCCATTTGTGATTAAAAAAAATCTTGTTTTTCTGCTACAGTTCTGAGAAACTTCTTTGTATCAAGCATTTAACGTGTTAAATTAACGAGAGCAAAGAAAGCAAATTTACAAATTTATTTTATGTGTAATGAGAATCACAAGATCAAGGAAAACATGTTCCAGCTGCATGTGCTCTTTGTAGTTTTGCATTAAAAACATTTAAATTTTTAGCAGAAGAAGACCATTTTAATTAAGTGATGCTGAATAATTGCACAGAATAACGAGTTTTCAGTTTTTAAACGCGACATCTGTGCTTTCCAATTTCTACTTTATTCCTTTGTGATGGTAATAAGCATTTCACAAACGAATAACTTGAATCTAATTTGCAATTTTTATGCTGATATTTGAAATGAATTAGTATTTAGAGAAATTTGCATTTATATTACTAATGATTTTCCACCTTATTATAACTCACAAGCAAAAAACGAGAGGGAGTCATGTGTACGCAAAATGATTAGATCATCGTGGTGCTTAAAATTTTTGTAGAATATTCTATTAACAAAACAGAAATAAAATAATTGAATTATCATCTTTGTGTTTGTCATTTTATTTTATGAATGATGGAAATAATTTTATTTTTCGCAAAACCATACAGAATTTTCATTTTGATTACAAAAAAAAAAAAAAAACATAGCTCTTACAAGAAATCATATTAAAGCAAAAATTAAAATTAAAAAGAAACTATTTAAAATTAACCCTGTCTAAGATTACCAAAACTTTTTCACCATAGAAATAAGTGTAATGTTAGTCACACTATTGGTTAACCTTTAGTTTAATATTATCAAATCGTATCGAGTGTTCACTTTGCTTACGATAATGCCATTAAGCCATAATTGACTACAATTTGTAAATTTTTAACTTTTATTTTTCTTAGATATAATTTCATGTTTTGTTTGCCCAAATCTTTCACTTTTACACTTGTAATTGTTTTAACTGAGACAAACACAAGGCAAGCACCTAGATCTACAAAAGCCGAGACAAGCATAAAATACAGCAAAAAAGCAACTAAATTGCACATTATTAAATCAGGTAGGCAGCCATTTTATTCATTTTTTTATGTTTTCAAATAAATAATCCTAGTACCTTGATAAACTAAGCTAAATACGTACAAAAGTTTCAACGCATACTATATTTCTGCAATGAATTGTGTTTACTTACAAGAGTTTGTATCTAAACCTAAAGTAGTTAATTGAAGTAGTTAGTTTTTTAAACATACCTACTAATAAGACGTAAAATGTTTCTCCCTCAAATATCCATTCATTAAAAAAAAGTAGTAGACTATTTTAAAAGCTCAAAATATTACAAAAGATAACATGAGACTGAGAACGATGATGCAAAATAAGAAACAGACAAGACTTTTTTTGAAAACCTTTGTTCTTAAAGAACACATTGCGAATAAATACTGCATATATTAAATTAATTAAATTTTCCTTTCTACTCTTTCTGCATATTACTAGCTTTTAATCCGTGTCCTACTCTTTTCCACAAAATATACTGCAATCTTCTCCAATTTATGAATACAGCGAAAGAATTTGAAACATCAAGCCAAAATGTTTAAAAGTATAGCAAAGCAGAGAGTGTGACACTTAGCGTCAAAAGCTGCTGACATTTTTAGAATATATATTCGTACATACTCGTATTTCTCTTAAAACTATCTGGAAGCTACAGTATTTCTTTACAAAACAGATAATCTAATTACTTGTTTAAACATAATTACTAAATACATGCAATGTACGACTTCAAATCCATCTTTTTTTTTTTTTTTTTGTCATTAATAAATTCAAGATTACTGCAGTCTCAAAAATATTTCGTGTCAAAAGTTATGTTAATTTTTTTTAATTGTTGCGATTGCACTGTAAAATGACAAAATATTTTTTAGGACAAATCATTGTCATATGAAAGTATTCTAAGTTTGAAGGAACTATTTAATTGAAAATAGTAAGCACTTTAAAAATCTGAATATAAAACAGTAATAATAAATTCTACACAATCTTTTCTTGTTTAACCCGATACATTACCGTTAGAAACATTTTTAAAGTCACCACATGTGCAGGCAAACGAAATGGGGGAAGGGGGATAGTATTTCCACAATGGCTGATTTTATTTCAGGCGAAACTTCTGTGTTTTTGTCGTTACTATTGCATATGAGAGAGACCCAAGCCCCATGCACGTTGCAAGTATTGGATTAGAACAGAAGGGAGTGGCTCTGATGGTGTGATGCCTCCAAAATGAGATGAACCCTACTTAAGACTTTATAGATGGCAGTATCTTCTCCTCAATTTTGGCATGTTTTATTGAGGGGGGGGGGAACAAACTCTCCATGAACTCTGCTGCCATAGTAACAGCTTGTAACTGACCTCAGAACTTTTGAACACCCTAGACTAATGTAGCGAGCACCTACTCTGCACGTTTTAGATTTTTTTTTTCAATTTATTTATTTTACGTAAGAAAAGGAATTTATGAAGTTATTAAGTACCCGCAACTGATGGTACATGTTAGATACCAATTAAGTGATTAATTTTATAACCAGTTTAGCTAATTCAATTACCAAATTAAGCAAAAAATTAAAAAATGCATTTCTTCCCCAAAGAGCATTGGTTTTAATTTGAAGCACCGATGCTATCGCAAAAGAAAACAAGTACAGCATGAATTACATAAATAAACAATCGTAATAAACTACTGATAATTTAAGAAACTATAAAATATGCTCTCTAAAGCCACAAAATGAAGTACGTCAATAAATATTGGGACACGAATTCGCCAAGTGTGACTTTATAGCAGTCTCAACTAACAAAACAAAACTGAGAGTTAGTAATTACCTGCTGGAACTCAGCTTAAAATTAAAAGAGGATTAATAAAGACACAAAATACTACTTTCTAACCCTCATTTGTTTTATTTGTTTCCAAAAATAATTTCGGACTTATCCAATAGGTTCCAATTAAGAACATCTTAAGAGATTTACGGTATTTACCACTGCTTGCTCACTTTTCGTTAATACGCTTCTCACTTTATTAGAAGGAATAATTGTCCATTAGAATAAACCCTAGAGCTAGAGGGAAAAATTTAAATCGAGTTCTTAGCGGTGATTTGGTAGGCGATACTGCTGAAAAAAGGATCTATGCAATAGTTCGGCTCTAGAAAAGGCATCAACATTGGAATCATTTGGAAATAAAAATCCCGTATAACACTGCCTTGGGCTTGCCTTCTTAATTTCAAACTAAATTTTAACGAACTAGAAACAAACAAACCTTTAGGAGGTTTTTGGTATTATGTTATAAGGTTTTAGAGATAATAATGACCATGTGTTCTTTTTAATTTTTGATTTTATTCATTGACGTTTTAAATTTGAAGTATTTGCAATTTTGGGAAATACAAATATAAATCTTATGTTAAATCTGATCAGGCAACGTTAAAATGCATAAATTTTTACAGACACGTGTTTACAAGAAACTCTATTTTTAATACAGTTCAGACCAATGGATCATAAGACATTCGACAAAATCAAAGAGGAAAAACCAAAAGCATTTTAAATATGCAAAAAAGAGCGTTGAACAAACAACCAATGAGAAAACCATAAACACTCAAAGAGTTCATAAAGACGCAAAACAATGTATGGAAGCTTTCCTACTGGTATTAAGCGTACAGTAGCTAATAAGTGTGACATTGTAGTCTCTGGATCATGTAAAATGTCTTTATGTATTACTTCTATTTATAGATTTCTTGAAACCGAAAGAAGAAAAAAGCACTATTTGAATTTTTTTCCTTTAAAAATTAAACTAGAACTCCAGAAAAACATAAAACCCTTGTAGAATTAAATACTTAAGATGCTGCAGTATTAAAAAAAAAAACACATTTTTACTTCTATCCTCAACTGAGCTATACTCTTATTCCGGAAAAAAAAACATCTAAAGTTGTTCATGACAAAACATTTTCCAGAAGCAATACAGCTAGATGGACATAACGAGATAAAATTCCACACCTCTCACAAAACATCCTAAATATGAGAAGAAAAATGTCATTTCTATTGGGTTTCCCCATCTCACGTTCTCTTGACCATCCATCATCTCTTTGACATCTGGATGCGTATCCTATGAATATTTGTAGAGAGCAGTTTCCCCGCGGTAAAACGTTCAACATCTTTTTCTCACAAATGAAAAGCTTTTCCTCATCTTAAATCATGAGATCTCCAACTTTGGAAAGAAAAATAAGTTTAGATTTCATTTATATACTATTGCGTGTGAAATGGAGGACATTTTTCAGAGATAAAGGGATGGAATGTTGGGTCTTTCCGAGGTATTAATAATCTTTCCTTTCCCCGGTATGTCAAAGTGTTATTAATTCTCATAGTGTTTATATGACCCAACGATATCTAAAAGGAAGAAATGCTTGAAATATGTGTTATTGTTTAAACTGAAGCTGTTTATTCTGAATTTGAATAGTTATATTTAGTTCAGAAAATAAAATATAAAAACAAAATTAGTGTAACTAGGCTTCCGATCAACAAGAACAGCTTCTTTTTGGAAACTATAACATAAAAGTATCAAATTAAATAGCAGCATCCTACTTAAAAAAGATTACAGTTAATGTAGAGAAATGTGTAGCTAACGTGAAAAGTTGTCAATTGGCATATAGCGAAAAAGTGAAAAGACGTCAGTTAATGTAGAGAAATGTGTAGCTAACGTGAAAAGTTGTCAATTGGCATATAGCGAAAAAGTGAAAAGACGTCAGTTAATGTACAACACTGTGTACATTATGCCCGTCATTTCAAGTTTTTCCAGGGGAGTCAAAGGGTACAAACACAATGCAATTACATCGGAAAACAGCAAAAACCACACCCATTTATATGTAAATATATTGATTTCTCAAAGCCAGGGGCGCCAATTAACCAATAGTTTTACGTACCCGTGCAGAAATGAAATCGGAGCGAATCACATTTTTAGTGGAATGACCGGTTGTCACTCTACTGAAGCCGTATGCAAATACAGTAGAGTTTTGATAGCTCAAAGACTCATGAGACTGGCTAAAAGCTTCAAGCTATCTGTTGTTAAAGCTATAGGAAGTTCCTATAGCCTTCTTTAGAGTTTGGAACCAAATGCAAACTTCGAGATACAGGAATATTCGAGTTATAAGGCTTCGAGTAATCGAGACTCCTCTGTATATACGTGTCCCCCCAATACGTGTTATTGACAGCGTGTGTGAAGTGGTATAAATCACAAAACGCTACGTTTCATATCTCGACGAATATTGGTCGTACAAATGTTAAACTTACTGTGTTCGAATTGCTTTTTATGCTCTTGATTTTCCTAAATAAAAGTTAGGGAACAGAGAATCTGTATAAAAAGTTACTACATTTCGATTTTTTGTTTTGTCTTTTTTTTTGCTTCAAATTTTTATTATCCTAACTGTGCATCTCAATTTGAGCATGTTTGCCGTTGGAAGCATGCATCTTAGACCGACAGTTGCGGAAAATAAGGTTATGCAATTTAAAACTGTAACTATTATACTCAGTGTGTAAAAAAAAGTCACTAAAGAAATTCCTAAGCAAGGATGTATTATTTATATTGTAACTACCCAAGTAGCATCAACTCATCGGATTTTGCTCAGCCGATCATCGAACTCCTCGTAAACTGATCCCGTAGCGCACGATGACATCGTTCCGATCAGTATCCGAACACGGTTTTCGATGAGCTACTTTTCATCAGAAAGCGATATCTTTCCGATCAACTTTCCCAATGAAAGTAAGCCGAGGATAAAAATTGATCCTAAATACATCGGCACGGGACTACACTCAAAAACAGCAAAACTCATCGGATTTTGCTGCTCGAATTCTGTTTGGCCGATGAGACATATTGGAGCAATTCACGACGAGAACTCATCGAATCCGATCATCGGCCGATGAGATTATGCTGCTGGGGTATAAACTGTTTGATTCTTAAATTGAATTAGAAGTACGACCTACAGTTTGTGTTTTGCCAAAATATTCGAAGTCTTGCTTCTCTTTTTGATTTAAAACTATTATTTTCTTGAAACGCTCTGTGAGATATCGAGTTCATCAGTTGTTCCAGTGAGTAAAATATCATACTTATATTTTGTGTGACAAAACTTTGTCACTAAACTAACTAAAAATTAGTTCGATATACAGCATGAATTAAACATTAGAATACGAAACGTCTTATCGATTATTTCTCAAGTGCTATCAAGTTCTTTACTTATTTCTCTATTCTTCAGAATATTAACTACTAGGGAAATTATAATTTTTATTCTCTGCTCGATTGAACAAGCAATGTGTTGGAATTAAAGTTCAGAAAGGGTAGAATTCCGGAAAGAATGCAAGTCAAATGAGATAACTCAATGATGATATTATTTAATTATGACTACTTAGAAGACTTTCTGTCTTAAGGGGCACTTGTGGATCATACAGTTATGAGTTCCTATTATCATAAATAAACGTTTTTTCTTCATCGTATGTAATAATTTACTAAGAACCATATCAATTATCTTCATCATATTTCTTATATTTTATTGAAAACTAAATTATCTATCATAAGTGAAACTAAAATTTTGTCAAAAGGTGCATAAATGTTTAATTGAATTTTAGACGGATTCTTATTTTTTCTTGTAAGACTAATGCACACTAATTGCTTGTAAAACTAATCAGTCCAAGAGAAAAACAATAGAATAGTTTGAAATTCAGTAAATTGGAAGTAATTTTAGCTATTGGAAACAAAACCTGGTACGATCTCTGGCTAAGTAATGGACAGGTATTCTTTAGGGAAGAGTATATTGGAGAAAAAAAAAGAATACGCATATCATGAAATAGTATACAATACATGAAATAGTATTGTAGTCAAAACAAAAGTGGCCGGGAAAATATAAGATCTGCAGAAACAGCTGTAAATTGCAACTTTGTGAGAAAAAGGTTTTGATAATTCTGAGAAAGACGGAGTAACAGCACCAGACGCATTGGCTACTTTGTCAGGAGTGTATGATGTTGCGTTTGGAGAGAACACAACCATTAGCAGATGTTTTCAAATCTCCTGGCTGCCTCGATCATCTGCTATTTTTAACTACACTGCAAAAAATGAATGTTGTTTTTACTGTATAATACAGCTAATTTTATAGTAATGAACTATAAAATTTGTTAATTTTAGTTTTTTACTGTGCATTTTACACTTTCAAACCTCCGCACTGGAACCTCTGCTGCGAGAAATGTACTGTTGTCTTTACATTATAATACAGCTAATTTTACGGTAATAAACTACGAAATTGCTAATTTTAGGGTAATGAATTGCAAACTTATTAATTTTGCAATTTATTACTGCGCATTTTACAGTTTTAAATTGAACTTATGTTTTTAGTATTATATTTCAAAAACAACAGCTTATTTTTTGCAGTGTATAGAGGGAATTGAAATGTCATGTATACATAAGTATTCCTCACTTACATTAATAGATGAAGCAGGGCACTGAAAACGATATATCTGTTCTCCCTCAAGATGCGCTATAACGAGTGTCTCAGTTTAATAACTCAATTACAGTACAGCATTCATATCAATTGCTTTCATTTTCAGTGGTGGGCAGTTCTTCTGTAAGTGATCTCCAGTACGTAAGAGCCAATATTATATATATTTTACTAATTACTTGATTTTGGCCACTTAATACTGCAACGTCTTGAATAACTTTCAATATTTTTTTTCCAGGTGGTACTTGAACAGAAATAATTCTAGTTTGGAAAGCTAGTAATATTATTTGTTGCTGTAGATTGCAGTATAAATCAATCACTCAAAAAAAATTAACCAGCTACATTTTTTACAACAGAATAAAATCGTAAAAGCTGTGTTAAATGATTGAATGAAAAAACGTTATGCCTAAAAAATAAATCAAAGGTTTTCAAAAAAGGGAGAAGCTGCGTTAAAAGAAAAACAAATAATTAAATTGCGCATTAAAGCACTTTGAAATATTTCATTTATTATTTTAAACTTTGAACCATTTTCGAAATTGCATATGATTCAATACTCGTTTTTGAAAACCAAAACGCGAATCTTCTGTATACTTTTCCATTATCGCTTTAGTCATTTGAAGATATCAGATTTAAGGAACTTGCTTTTGTCACTCTGAAATCGGTGATAAGTTTTTACGACGACTGTCGTTTGATCCGTTGCTAGAAACGTAATGTCAGCTAGCTATGCAAGATAAAGTGCTTTTCGAATTTTAAACTCATTTTGAAGTTGTTATCTGTTTCAAGAAAATGCTTTTCTAATTTGTTTCAAAGCCAGATCTCAACTTATATTTATCCATTGTCATGAATCCGGCTCTTGGTCATTTTCATATTATGTGTTAAGTTAATGATTGTGCCACTATCATTGACGGTATGTCCTTAAAAATCATTTTCGTTGAAGTGGCAAAGCCTTCTATGCAGATGTTATGTGCTAGTGCAATGGTTTTTGACGATTATGTGAACATATTTTCGGTTACGTTCCTAGAATTTACTGAAAAAATAAATTCGAAATGGTCAAAGGCTTTTAATGTAAACACTTCTTTTGATTCACATAAACAGATGTTACTAACTGCTAGCTCAACCAAAATAAAATAGGTGGGACAGTATTACCGGTTTCATTGGCACGTCAGTAAAAATCTACATTATCCAAACACCTGACACAGCCAGTACAATATATTGGAATGCACAGATGAATTACAAACTCACAATGCATTGCATCCGAGTACATATTGCGTAAATTACATACTGATAAAAACAGTTATGTATTACAGTGCCACCATCATTAGCATTCGTATGCCTCATTAAAAATAACATAGAAAAATAATCGAACAAGTTTGAGTGTAAGCTACGAAAGAAAAGCCCTCCAAGATTCAGTTTTATTCTTATAATTGCATTTATTTTCTTTGTAGTGGCTCAATAAATTTAATTTGAATAATAGGGTAAAGACAAAGCAAAAGAAAAATAAAATGCGGAACTAATCTTGACGCCGTATTTCAACAGACAATAGAAACCCCAAAATACCTATATATAGGAACATTGAGTTTATGTTTTTGAGTTATATATACAAGCTTTATTGCCTTGTTTCAAATTGAGAATTGTCAGAAATGCTAATCACTTCATTAACGAGAAAACAACCGCTGCTCAATTCTCAGTAACGAGGATGAGCAATTAGTGAAATTTTGATTTAGTTTCCCAAGTCCTTTGTTACACCATTCAGCTGCCAAAATACATGAAACATGAGGTTTATCGAGGAAATGGCAACGTCAAGCATCCCTTTTTTATAGTTCTGTTACTTTGAATTTTTAAAAAGCTATTAATTAATAAGCATGCATGGTCTACACGCTAAGTCTAAAATTATTACACGCTGCTCAAAACATGAAAGCTTTAGGAGCGATATTCAATGATTAATTAAGAAATTTAGTAACTATCACTTGTTCCTTGTAGTGATTTAGAAGAAATTAATAGATGAACGTTTCCTGTTAATTGCATTTCATTGAACTTAATGCATAAGAATCCTTTTTTTTGCGGGGGGGGGGGGACAAGCACCCAAATTGTGCTAGGAATAGAGCTTATTTCTAAGCTCTGATTTTAGCACATTTAGCTGTTAAGTTTTTTTTTTTTTTTTTTTTTTTTAAATCATTCATTTGAACTTTGTGATTCAAAATGAAAAATGCTTCTATTTTTCTCAATTTTTTAATAAAAATGTTTTTATTTACTCTAATGAGTATTGCTGATTTTAAATTCAGGCTACGTTGAAAAAAAAAAAAACTATTCTGTGAACTTGCTAAATTTAGACTAACATTCGGTAAACTCTTGATTAACTAGTTCTGATTATCTTAAAGCAACACTTTAGTTCCCTTAGTAGTCTTTAAAGTCTTTTTTTAATTGTTTTATAGCTCAGACGTATTTTTGAAATTTCACCTTGTGTAATATGAGACGGTCCATATCCTTTCAAATTAACGGCTCCATAAACACAAATTTTTCAGGAGCCACTTGTATCACAGCATGGTCAATCAATGCCTGAATCTCTTTTTTTTTTTTTAGGAATTTTACTTTACATAGTCCCTCGTCCGGAAGGTTGTAGGCATACTGCATAAGTAAGGGTTATTAGATAGGTTCTAGGCATTGTTGAAGCTCTTTATTATGCCAGCATTTAAAACATCAATAGCTCATTCAAACCATCAAACTCATTGTACTACCTAAAACAAACAAATTTGTTAGTATAGGGTAATAAGAGACACCTGTCTCTTATTACTCCTACAAAAAATAAAAATAGGTTAATAAGAGACTGACCCACAACCTGTAAAAAAGAAGGCTTTCAAGATTTCAAAAGATAGTATACCAATAGTCATAGTCTTGGCCAAAAGTTTACACATTAATTACTCTCAAATACAGTCGAACCCGCTTAATGGAATATCGGTTAATGGAATATCCCGCTTAATGTAATACATTCTCATTGTCCCGAACCGTAGTAAATCATTTCTGTGTTAAATTTCCCGGTTAAAGGAATATCATGTTAGGATGCAATCCCGGTTAAAAGAATAATTTTTAGCCACGCTGATGTCGATCTCCTTCCATTTCCAACCCTTTTTTCCGGATTTTTCCTCCAGTAAAGAGCAATAATGATTGTGAAGCTTATGGACGGCTTCCAAATAATGTTTTGTCACTTCGTTGAAAGTGGTGCAGGGACAAGAAAAGCGATTCCTGGAATTTGAAAGGAATGTTTCCCTAGTGTTGTATACTGTTTGTCGCCCCCACTGTGTATCGTTCCTTCTGCTTCAGAGAATGAACAATAAGTTTCGAATAAGCTTTACCTCTAGGGACCCAAAGGAGAGATAAGAGAATAAAGGAGTAATGGGCAAACACCAACAGGTGTAAAGGACCGGGGAAGAAGACGAGGCTGTGACGAATCTCTTCCGAGAAGTGCAACGACAAGTCTACTTTGATGTTCTGAAATCATTTTCCAATTTTGCTTCGGCTGTTCATGTGCTTGTCTCTTCATAATGTCTTCTAAGCGAAAAGATCGTACTTTGAAAGAAAAAGTGAATTTTATTGAATATTCAAATGCTAATGTAAATGTACGCAGTTACAACTTGAAAAAAAGTTCGAGATATCGCAATCTCAAGTTTCGAAATTGTTGAAAAATAAAGAAAAAATTCTAAACTACTGGAAATTAAACAAAAACCTTAATCAAAAGAGAAAATACACAGGTAAAGAATCAGAAGTTGAAGATGCTGCTCTCCTTCGCTGGTTTGCTGAGAAACGGGCTTGTAACGTTCCTGGTCATTTAATAAGGTCATTTTTAATTGAATTTCTAAATTTTAATATGTTTAAAGTATTATTAATTAATATATTTAAATTACCATTAATTAATATGTCTAAAGTTAATCGTTATATACTTGTTGATGAATATACTTGTGGTTAAGGCAAATTTAAATGCTTTCTTGGTTTAAATGCAAGTTGGAACGTCGTGTGGATGGAATCCCGGATAATGGAATATCCCGCTTATTAGAATAATTTTCCGTGACAAATTGGCTATTCCATTAAGCGGGCTCGACTGTATATCACATAAAGAAAATAAATAAAATCGTAAAAACAGCCCCAAACTTTTAAGGTAATTTCAAAGTGATGATGCTTTTAATTGTATGAAAAAAAATCAAATCATGTAATAAACTTTTGAATAAGTTAAGTATACATATGGTGCTTTATTTTACATGTGTTTAAAGTTGTCTCAGTACATTTTTCGTGATCTTTTGACTGTCTCTCATTACCCCTGTCTCTTAGTACCCCGGCCTCCCCTGTGCTTTTAATTCAAATCAGCACACTTCGCACACGAGAAGTGGATCAAAGGGAAAATTGTAATCTATATCAAAGTAAAACGCGAGACATGTACTTTTGTCCTAATGGTAACAGTTAAAATTGTCAAAAATAAATATTCTCAGCATAAAAGTACACAAAAATAATTGTTGTTGTTAGGTGCAATGATTTTAAAGTATAATCTTTTGACTTTTTTGACAAGTTATGCAATCTGCAATGAAATTATCTTTGTGTCTTAAATTCTAATTTAATACTATCTGCAAAGTGAAGAAATGCACGTCATATTCCGCTATTCAAAAAAAGCACATAAAAAATCAAACATGCACAGATAAGAACATTTTAGTTTAATAATTACAGAAGCTGATTTCAAAGATCTTCGTATTTGCCAAGAAATGAAAAACATAGAAGTAAAAAATGAACTGAAGAAGCACAATCTGCTGTAGGAAAATTTTTTCTTGGACATTCCTGACCCGAATTAAAACTACAATAGTCAAGGGATAAAACTGTACACTAACAGTAAACGCAAAGTAATTTCGAATTACAATGATTGATAAAATCCACTAATTTTTAAGTGTTTTTTTCCTCCTTAACTACAATCAAAAAATAGCATTATCTTATTAACAATACACTAATAACAAGTTACTATTCATCTAAAGCAGCCAATAAAAATACATTTCATGGATAAATAAACTTTTAAACATTGTTTACAATAACGATAATCTTTTTTTCATCATTTCAGATTACTACATTTTCCCCATGCACAAACGTAAGAAACTTACATTGAAATTTAAGATTTATTTATTTTAAAAGTTATTTCGAGGAAATATAATAAAGAAACGTTGTTCACAAAGTAATCTTCTTACTATCAATTTTTGTATGTTTTTCCCAAAGCTTTGCCTGTTCAGGAAGTTTTAAATGATTTCTAAGCAATTTTCTGGTAGTTTTAAACAATGTCAGCGTAACTTTTGTCTAACTTCTCAACACGTTTTCTAATTCTAAAAAATATCTACCTCGTCTAGAGCGAAATTAATCTTTAATGCACCCCGCTGAAAACCATTTTACGCAAAAGACTAAAAACCAAATCATAGTACTGAATAAATCATAAAATTCTCAAACTAAAACCATTCAATTTAATATATTAAATGTACTTTACATCAAATTACTTGAGTGAAGTGTTTTAAGTTTTAAACTTATCATTACCGCGTACGGTTTGAGCAAAATTATTAATTTTCTTAGTTAATTAAATTTACCTTTGTCGACATTACATGAATTTATTATGAGAAGATAAAGAATTAACATTAAAAGGAGTAATTGCTTTCAATAAAATATATTTTCATCTTTATTGATCTCAGAAAAAACGAGATTATAACTTTCATCTATTGCTTTGATCTTACTTTTAAATTTCTTAAGCAGCTTTTCCGAGTAATTCTAGCAGCCCTTTTTAATTGAAGTTCACTTTTTCACAATGGAATGTCGGTATGTTAAAGGGTAGATATTTAAAGTTAGGCATTGGGTTCAATTTTAATAATTGACGGTGTCTTGTTTTAAAAACTTAATATGAAGTTTGTTTTTTTACTTTTGGAAAATGTTTTGTCATAAATTGTATGTGGAATGCTACAGACTTTTTTTAGAAACTATACGTATAAAGGTCTGCAAGAAAACGCGTCAATTAGTTATTTCAAGCCTACAAGGGAGCCTCATCATGAGCATGAGAAAGCTCCATAGCAAAGCCTAAAAAACAGGACAACAACCATCATCACCACATATATCTTTCATTGGGCCGTAGGACTAAGCTCTGTATTTTACCCTGAATTAATAAACGTTCTTCTGTTCCCTTTAGTAGTATGACTTAAAAATAAAAAAAAACTACCACTTGCAACTTTTTCGTGCTCTAATGAATCAAAATTAAGATTTTTCTTTTTCGCACTATTCTGAATATTATGTATATCGGATTAGATTTTGCGTCCCAGAATTGTTTACTCTGTGTGTGAGAAATTCAATTTTATAAGAAGTCAAGAAAATCAATATTATGGGCAAATTAAATAGTTCCTTTTATTCTGTGTGTTATACATAATTGAGTTGAGATACAACGCCGTGGTGTTCTCTTTTGAAAGTCAGTGGTTGAGCTCAAGTGCAAAGTTCAGCCCAAAGAAATTTTCCCCCAATATTCCCCCCTTAAATTTGAGTATTAGGGAATCCTATAACCCTTTAAAAGGGACAAGATCTTCCCCTTCAAAAATATTAGATTTTCCAGACTTTTGCATAAATTTCAAGTTTTTGAACTATTTGAGAGAATTTATAACAATGTAGTTTATATATTTTCTTTTTCCTTTTCGTGTTGCTTACGATTTTAAGAACAACATTTTTAAAAATCAAGTTTGTGTTTTAAGCGTATTTTTAACCTTTTTGCATGCATCTTTTTTCATTCGTCTCGATTCTCCACTGTTGCTTTTTTTCTTACATATTTTCTTTTTTTCCGATGGTGGGGCTGCCTAGCACCGGTCCAAAATATTCTGGGTGGTTCTTGAGCATCGCAGCACCCCTAATTCGAAGTTTCATTTCTTTAATCTACACATTTGTTCCTCCTTTTTAAATAGTTGAAGGAAAATTATCCATTATATTTTAAACCGACTTATTTTGAGAATTATCATTCAATAATCTACTGTTTTCCATTTCTAAAGAAGTCTTCATACCTCTACACCGAAGAAAACAACCTGCAACATGAAAGTACACGTCGACAATCCTCATCACCAAACTCCTCTAATTGCATCTACATACATCTTCACAGAACGATCACTCCAACAATCCTTTCCAACAGTCCGCCTTTTTACGAAAAACTTCTGCAAGGACACGGAAAGGAGCTCCCCCTCGAAACCAATGCAAATGGATGGAAATACGGAGCCGAAAATATTTCTCGCCTTCTGCCATTTACTTGGTATCCCTTCCTCTGGCGTTCCTTCGCTCATCCATCATCGTAGAAGCGTCTGGATGAGTTTTTTTTTTTGGAGAATATGCGCTGTGCATAGTACCCCAAGTGGATATTCATAATCGGTGGCTTCCGAATAAATAGCTCGTCCTCGATCTTCGCACCAGGAAATGAAAGCTATACGGAAATCAGAGATGCTTTGAGGATGATTTTGGGGAAGCGACTCGATAAAAAGAAGTAATTTCACCGGTTTATATATTATCGCAACAATCTTTGAGGTAAGAAATGATAAAAATGCAAAAATGGAACGATAAGGATGTAAAATATTTCAGCTTTGCTAATCATGCTTTTCATATAAATTATCCCATTCTTATATAGAGTGAATATAATTAAAGTTCCCGTGTACAGACCAACGTAGAGTTCGATCTTATAAGAACATACCATTGAAAGTTAATATGTGTCACATTAACTAAGGGAGAGAGATTTAGACGTTTGTTCAAAATTAATTTCAAAATCTGATTTTAGTTTCTTTTTTATTATTTTATTTTTTCATTTATTTATTATTAGATTTTTTTCTTTTTCTTTTCTTTTTCTTTTTTTTTTTTTTTTTTTTTTTGCATTTACTTATTTATTTGTTCAAATTTCTTAGTATGCAGTAAGTGCTTCTTGGCTTTCTTATCAATTGCATTTTTTTTTTTTTTTTTTGAAGTTTGCCGCAAAAGATAAAGAAATAATTGATGCTAATGTTAAACACGCTATAACACGCTTTGAACATGTGATTGGAGTAAGTTTAAACCACATTGGAAAAAATATGTATTAAAATTAAGTGTTCTGTTTCTAGATTGTTGTGTCTTTTTTCCGTATTAAAATCGAAATGTATTTAAGTATATTATTATTTAACTGCATAGTACTCGTAACGCAGTTCACATAATAGTGTTATGCGTCTTTATGGTAAGATACAACTTTCTAAGTCTTTGAGAGCAGTTCTCGGTTGAAACATGACTTTCTATACATAGTTTGAAATTTTCAAAATTGAAAAAAAAAGACATTTTATAATTTTTTTAAGCTTAAACTATGCAGTAAATTAAAAAACATGTTTTCTTTGAAAATAAATATCAAAAGTAATAACATCGATGAACCTAATTTCACTTCCTTCAAAAACTGAGACATAACTTCATTCACAACATCATTTATCTGCTATTTTTTTACTAAACTGAAGCTTGCTATGGAATTGTATTATGCACTAAATAACTTTTTGTTAATAAAATATTTGAAACGTGCATTTCAGCTGCCCTCAGTTAGGTAACTTGTATTGCAGAACAATGAAAGTTCCTAAATAATAGCCGAATATTGGATTTTTCTTTTAAAATGCTGCAGAAAAAGTTGTTTTCAATCACTTTAATTCTAATTTTTTATTTATTTTTAATACTTATTTTTTAATAAAATGCGGATCTTTCTGCCTCCTTTTTTTAACCCTTTAAATGCCGCACTATGTTCCAAGTATAAAAATTTGAGTTGCTGCATAAAAATAGGACTCTTAGGCATCCCTTTAGACAATGCAAAAAAAAAATTTAAAAAAAAATTTTTATCTATGATTTTGGGCATGTTCTCATTTGGGAACATTAGCATGTTACGTTAAGTTTTTTTCTAAGGCTTTTAATCGATTGCGCTTTACGCTCGTTGTAGTTCTTTTGTATTTATGCATAAAATGCTTGATATAACTGATCATATTTGACAAATTCATTTAAATTTGAAACGTTAAACATTTCAAAACATATTAGAAAAATAATAAAAATAATAATAAAATTAAAAAAAAACGTCCGCACTTTATAAACAAATTTTCATTCCCAATTTTACACAAACTACATCAAACCAAAACTGAAAGAAAAATATCGAAATAAAAAAAAATCTCTAACAATTTAAGCACAAACAATAACTGTATACCACAGTTTGTAATAAATTTACAAAAAGCAAATTACCTTGCAAAAATGTTATTCCGAATAATTATTGTGAAGTTCACATTACTGTCCATGATAAGACGGGAAACAATGCACATGCAAACGCTTTTGGCACTCAAAGCAGATTTTTCTTCACAAAAAATAATAGGGGATCATAGATTCATCAATGCTTAGCATTGAATGGAAAAATCCAAACTGAAGACAATTTTTCTGAAGCTCTTCATAAAAAGGAGAAATTTTTCCCAATTTATCCCGAGGTTTTAGTTTGGCTGGGTCAATGATGTGAAAGTATTTCTTCAGCTTTCTAAATTGATTTCGAGGCATAACTGTAGACACAATTGGGACGCACAAATCTTCAGAGGTGCTTCAGTACGCGATCTTACCAGGAACAGTGTGATAGCCACTGAAAAGCAGCAGCCCGAAAAATTGTCCGATGTCCTTTTCATCAGCGTCTACTTTCTGCATTGCATATAGTTCTTTCATTTTCGATAAATGACTCAAATATTCAATTGGTAAAAATTTGTGTAAAATTTCAACCGGCGATAAATTTGCCAGTTCTGGAAACGACTCATATAGTTTTTTATGGGTTTTCGTTTCTATAGTTTCATCAAAAGATGCATTTTTTCTCCAGTTAATTTCTTTTTCAGATGATTTTCTCTTTCTCTTGGACCTTGGAGACGCTTCAGAGGTAGATGGGGCATCAATAATCGTCTCGTCATCCGACACATCGTCCGGTGACTTGCGGGTGAATACTTCTATTTGTCCGCAAACATCAGCAGGAACAACCTTATCAAATTCATTACATCTTCATCAGTCATTAACATCTTCTTCATCTCTTATTGCCCCGGACTCATCTGGTGGTAATTGGCAAATGCCTACTACAGAATCTGCTGATTCATCTGAGTCTGATAGGGCTTGAAAATATTCAATAGCTTCTTGCAAAGTTAAAAACTTTTCTCTGGAACTCATTCTTTCCACAACTTCTAACAACACTGTCGCAATCACTTCTAACGAAACAGAAAGCGAAACCTCCACAAGGAGGGAGAAAAAGAGTAAAAAAATTGATTGGGGGCCGAATCTCTGGACAGTCTCAAGTGACAAGGGAGGGATATTTATCAGGGCTGCGGAGTCGGAGGAAAAATGGTCGACTCCGACTCCGACTCCGGGATTTTAAAACTTTCGACTCCGACTCCCGACTCCTGCTTTTTTTTTAATTATTTTTTAACCCAAATATGAAGAGGGAAAAACCCTAAACAAAGGTTGAAATATTAAGTCCATTTTTAAAAGTTTCATTTTTATTCATGGTCGTAGCCAGGACTCACTTTAGGGGGGCGGATAGCAAGCTGGGGTATCCCAGTCGGAGGTCATGAGAGGTCATTGTGACCTCTCAAAAAGTTCAACTTTCTCAAGAATTCTCGCAGGTAATTTCACCACATTCACCTCAATTCTCGGAGGTCACTGTGACCTCCCAAAAAGTACATTTTCTCCAGAGCAAAAAACAAGTGCCGCTCTTGTCATTTGACTCCGTACAAAACTAATCCCTTCCTTGTTAAATGGCCAGACTTTATTTTAACACATTGCATTTTTGCTGCAAAGACCCGCCATTTGAAGCACTTTTTAATGATTCTAGATGCTAAGGATTTGGATATTGGACGCTGAAAATTTGTATCTGTTAGTTTCAAAGATATGTTTTCACCTCCATAAAATTTCATCCAAATCGGAGGTGGTCGGAGTCGGAGTCAACATGTTTTTCAGCGACTCCGACTTCTTTGGTCCAAAATCAGTCCGACTCCGACTCTTCGACTCCGACTCCGCAGCCCTGATATTTATTACTAACAGGTTGTAGCCTGAGCGGGATGCAAGAGAAAAGCTGTAAACATCTTCATTTCTACGTGCAAGGCGATTTTTCAACATTACTCCCACCAAAAACTGGAGACGAGGGGGAGGGGAGGGGGCAAAAGGGGAGCAGTGGAAGGTCGAAAGGCCACCCACTTTCTTTTTCAATGCGTCAAATGAGATTGTTTTCAATTCCAAGGCTTTCACTGATCATATAACCGAACTTAGGAAGCGGCGTGAATTACCGGATTTTGTATAGCGTTACTTGCCAATGTTCCCAATTGGGAACAACGAAGTTTGATCGCTTATAGGAGCTACATTTTTGCTTTAATTTTTTATTTGTCATGTTAGGTCATTAAAAGGATCCTTATTTATGGTTACTTTAGAATATCAAAAAAGTTGAGCCTTTTTGAATTTTTTTAGAATTTTTTTTTATCTGTCTCCGTGAAAATCCATAAAAAAGCAAATTTTTGCGATTTTTTGTAGAAAACAATAATTGTAGTAGCTAACTAGATTTTTTTTCAAAAAATCAGGTCTATTTTTGACAGAAAATGGAAAAAAAATTAAATCCTCAGAAGCTAAACTTTTTTTTTACGATTTTTTAAAGTTGATGTTCCCGTTTGGGAACATTGACAATTAAAAGGTTAATAGCTAAAACGACCGAATTGAAGGTAACGAACGTAATTTAAAGAGGACAGAAAATGTCAGTCTAATAACATCTCTCAGCCTGGCGGATTGATAAAACTTTCAAAGCTTGTCATAATTTTTTACTCAAATCCATTCATGTTATTCATACAAAAATAGAACTTCATTTTCACTTTTAAAGAGAGGAACATTTCCTAGCTCATTTCTTTCCCAATAAAAAACAACACAGAAATCGTGTAAGACACTAACGTTGGGAAAGCAAGTAATTTGAAGGTTTGAATTCCTTCTCCGACTATACGTAAAATCCTTCACATTTTCGCTATTGCTCTAGAAGTTTCTTGACTTTGAAAGCATTCCATGAAAGAAATATTTGAGCGAATGTTTCAAATCTTTGATAGCAAGGCAATTTTCTGGATCTTAAGTCAAAATCCCAGTTCTAAAGCCCTTATTTCACACGCACATCGCGTATAAGAGTGTTTTATTCACGTTCTTCATACTTTGCGAATACGTTTGTAGTATTGTGAACTCTACAAAGCACTGAAGTCTTTGACGCAGGGATTAGTATGATATCAGTCTCAGTTTTACTTATTTTTGTTTCAATATCGTGTAAAAGACAAACTCATGCAAAGAACTTCACTTTCAGTTCTGGATATTTATGAAAATTACTGATTTCAATATTATTTTATTTTTATGTTTGAGTTTATATATATATATATATATATATATATATATATATATATATATATATATATATATATATATATATATATATATATATATATATATATATATATATATATTGTAATTCTATTTTCAGCAATGACAATTTGCTATATATTTTCTTTTTGGACCTTAGACGACGTGTAATCCATTTTTCAAATTGACAGTCTACTCACGGCTTAAGCAGATATCCGGGCACAAACAAGGAAAAAAAGCAACGAAACTAGCGCTTTCAATGAAATTCAATGCCTCCACCCCCCCCCCCCCCAAAGAGTAGAATGAGCCACCAAATTATTTATACTAGCATGTACCTAGTGTCAAGTAGTATGAATATTTAAAAAAATGGCATGGGTAACTGATTGATTTTCGAGCAAAACGATCATACATTTAGTACGATATATTCTCGACCTTAAATTTTAACCTCTTCTCAGGGACAAACAAATCAGATTTTCAAAAAAAGAAACTTCACTTCTCATTTTAGTATTCCAAATACAATCTGAATTTTTTAGGAAAATTGAAGACATGAACTATCAAAAGTGTCCGACTTTAAAAAAAAAGACTCTTAAGCTTCTAAATTAACTGCTTATTTTACTATTACCTACCTACACCAACCTCACGGGACTAGAAAATTGTTTATACTTACTCTCTAGATTCTGGGGTGACTGTAAAAATGTTTTTATTCACTAAAAAGTAGTCATAAAGGCAAATGTTTCATTATTAGCTATTCTTGGCCGGTGTATTATTAAACACAATGCACAAAATTTTAACTCTGAATGTCTCCAAATGAAAAGGAAACATTAAAAGCTAAAGCTTTTAAATTATTTTTCCTTTAACCAAAACTAAACCTTATAAATCACTTAAAATAGAAACTTGCTTCGAAAGAATTATAGTTAATGGGTAACGAAAATATGTGATATGTACAAACTACAACGAACTTAAGAGTTGACCTACTTTTCAACTACATCCAGCTTCTAAGATTAACGGAGGAATTCCTCGTTTCAAAAATAAAGATATGGTTTGGAAAGCGTAAACAATCATTCATCTACTTGTATTCTGTGGGAAGATTAAACACAACAGAAGCAAGAAGAGAAATTCTAAGCAAATAACTCGTATATACATTTTTCAAAAAGATTAATGTTCCATGTCAAATGCCTATTTCACCAGTAATGTATAACTAAAAAACAAACATAAACCTATATTGAGTCAAACTATTAGATCATATTTGGTAGCCATCTTTGTGCAGTACAGGAAGGTTAGGACTAACAATATACTTGTCTTCAAAAATGAGCAGGGCCGCCGAGCACTAAAGCGGGCCCACTTATCAGGTCGGTCTGCACGCCCCCTTCCCTCATAAATTATATAATAACTATATTACACCGATTCAGAGCCAGACCTCTGATAAGAGATGGTCTAAATCATAAGTGGTTAGTACATTGCATTTACGTGAAAAGAATTAAAGTTTCACCAGAATCTCACTATTAATTTCAAACCTAATTATTCCAAATAGGTGAATATGTGTATCATACAGTATTTAAATTCCCGAATCAATATATAGCATGCAAAAGACCAATAATTAAGCCATTCAAATTTAAATCACCTATTTATTTAACAATCAAAAGCAGACTATATAAATATAAAAATTAATAATAAAAGTTTCAACTAAAATTTAGTGAAATGTTGATATGGCCATAATAAAAATATAAAGTAAGTACTCACAAGAACCAACACATATACGTAAAAAATACTAATGAGTCCATCCATGATGCCATGTAGATTCGTGGTAATGGTCGAAATTAAGTCTTTCAGATAATGGAAAGTTCTAGTTTGCAGTTCACATTTTTACGTTCATCATCACCATTTGAAGCCACGTTGACTCAATATTTTGAAGGCTATTTAGCTGTACAAAGAGATCAGAGACCTCCTCTTCAGAAATTATATGTGTACTAACTACATTCGCACACAGGATGACAAATTTCTTGATTAGTAAAATAAGTATAGCATCTTCTTCAAGCCATATTTTCAAAAGAATGAAATAAATCTCAGGGAACTTCAGCTAAATTTTTCTTCATCTAGTGAAAGAAAAAAGGAATCCTCTGAGGGCTGGGCTGCGCCCAGCTCCCAGCAAAAGTATTGTACGAAAAAAAATCCTGTATCATGTCAAAAGTCGGCTCAAACTGCAAACACACAGCGAAAACAGCCTCCACAGCAAGCACACCATAAATCTCCCAAAATCCTAAACTAAAACTTTCTCTCAGTCCCTGATTGGCTACAGGAACTCAGTAGTATTGCCAAACCAGAGAAGAAGAATTCTCCGGTGAGGGTACAGTTAACTCTCTCAAGGCTGGGAGAAAGGTGAGTTGTGTGCGAATGGAGTAACCGCTCGCCTTCAAGTACTCAACAGTTGTGACTGTTAATCGTTAAGGAGATGCTATAACGTTTTGCCTTGTAGCAACCTCGATAGAATTGGGCCCCTTTTCTTTGACTTGGCTGACATGACCTCTCGTCGGCCCTGCAAATAAGGCAAGCAACGAGGAAAGGTTGACCTCTAAAACAACGGAAACCCGTACAGGACCTCAAAATAAACAATCAAAAATCTTTTTCTTCACAGTCCTTGCCAAATACTCCTTCCAATAAAGTATCGACAAAATAAATCCGTCTTTTAGCTTAGACTTTATATGTGCTTGAAATTTCACCTACAAATCTATTGTTAAGTACTTTGAACTGCTATACAAAACTTTGAATAAAATCAAACATTTTTTGTTTCATATTCAATCACTAAAGTTATCTCCCGTAATGCCCATGCGAAGCAGATTCATCTTCCACTTCGGGATTTGTGATTTCCTTTAAATTTCCTCGTAAGCATTAATGTTCATTTCTCGAATTGCTCAAAACAAAGCGAAAAAAAAATCTTCAAATTCCAAAATTAGTTATTAGGAAGAGGTTTCCCGGCTGAAATTAATTAAACAAAAATTAATTTGCTCGAATCATACTAGTCAATCACGTTTTAGAGCGATATTGTTGATAAACATGTCTGCAGACGCACATTTCTCTCTTTCAGTGTTTTTTTTTAATTATTTCATTTTTATCTATTTTTTAAATTATTTCTACGTGTTTATTTATTTATTTAATCATTAAAAAATATTTAGCCATAGCTTAACGGTACATAAATATTTTTTCATATCAACTGTTTTTTTTTTACTGGCACAAGAAAGTACTAAAAATGGAAACAAAGGAAAACAAATGATTAGGAAAAATAAGGCAATAAAATTCAAAACAAAAATTTAAATGCAAACTAAACAAAAACCGTTCAGCTGGAACTTGTCACAGCAAGTTTCTACAATAAAAAAAAAAAGAAAAAGAAAAATGCTTAACTCTAAATGCATTTACCGGGAAAAGCCTTTGAATCAGCTATATGTTAGTCTGTTTAATGATAAAACAATATGAAAAACTATATGAAACTGCTAAAAAAATGATGATTACGAAAGAAATATAGGAATGATTCTGTAATTAAGATAATCTAAATATAAAAGCTTAATCATAAAATAAATAAGGAAAATTCTTAACATGTGAAATAACTTTTAACGTTTCTACAAAGAGAAACAGTTTGAATTATTTACTATAATTCAGAACTACCTCAATATACAGGGTGTCCACTCCAATCGTGGACCAATAGCTAATTTCTAAACCGTTAGAGATAAGCATAGAGTTTATTTAGGAAAAAATCTCCAAATTACGAAAGGAATTTTGGGTCTATTCAATGTTTTTCAAAAAATCAAATTTTGAAAGAGTTACGAAATTTAAATTTTTATACAGCCCCCCAGTCCTATCAATCATATTTAGTAAAACATTCTTGACACTGTAACGTTTAAAACTAAAAAAAAATCACTCCTCTACCACAAAAATTGACCGAGTTATGACGTTTTGAAAAATCAAGATTTTGAAATATTTCGCATAAGGTCCCTTAAGCGATCGCTCGATAACGTCATGAAATAATGCAAAATCTTGATTTTTCAAAACGTCATAACTCGGTCAATTTTTGTGGTAGAGGAGTGATTTTTCTTTAGTTTTAAACGTTACTGTGTCAAGAATGTTTTACTAAATATGATTGATAGGACTGGGGGGCTGTATAAAAATTTAAATTTCGTAACTCTTTCAAAATTTGATTTTTTGAAAAACATTGAATAGACCCAAAATTCCTTTCAAAATTTGGAAATTTTTTCCTAAATCAACTATATGCTTATCTCTAACGGTTTAGAAGTTAGCTATTGGTCCACGATTGGAGTGGACACCCTGTATAATGCAAAATACAGATCATTGATTCTTAACATTATGTTCATCCTCTTTGAAATATATTTCATGTGTTTTTCGATTTGCCTTATGAGAAAAATTTCAATATTTTTTTCAACGCAATTTTATAGATACTGCACCTCATTTTGTAGTATCGGTATTTTCTAAAAAATCCAGTTAACTAAATTGAGCAACAACTGTTCTGTTACATTTGTCTAAAAAAATTGACTTTTTTTTGGTAAGTCAAAGCAATTTTATACAACAGCTTACTCAATTTTAAAACAGTAATAGAGTCTCACCCTGATTGCCACACTAACAAGACATGTCTGTTGCAATAGAGCTTTGACGTATTTATCAAATTAGTAGCGAGGGTTTTGTAATCAGCCAATAATGTCCTCTGGGGTGAAAGTAATTTCTAATCATGTAATAAAAAAGTTCAATGAGTGACCGATTGTCAGTATGAAATACTTTTAATTTAGTCTTATGAAACTAATGTTATTCTCGCGTTTGTAGCGCCTTCTTAGGAATGGTTTCTAAACAAAAATTACTGTTCCTATTTAGGGAAACTCCCGTTATAGCTAAATTTTTTATCTTTATATCTTTATTATAAACCCTTAATAAGGGATCCCTATCTGGTAAAGAATAACGAAAGAAAAAAATGATATATGCAACTGGTTGAAGCCATTGTAAGTTTTAGAAACAAAACCTATATGAAATAGAAGCACATTTTTTTTTTACTAAACTTAGTTTCTAACCGTAAATGAGACGGAGGAGTTTCAAGAAAAAATAGGCACAGTTTGGCACTACAAAACACCTAAAAACGTGTTGCAAAACTTATTCGTATTCCATGCCTAAAAAGTCGCTACTGTGGTCAAAGCAGAAGTTGGCTCAAAAATATAATAAATATTTTTTAGTTCAATTGGAATCATTTGTTATCTTTTTTTTTGTTCACGAGAGCTGGAAACTTTTCTTTTATTGCGTTTTATTTTGAAGGAACCCAACTAAAATCCAAGTTCACACAAACAAACTCTTCAGCTTTATATTATAAGTATATAAAATATAAAGATAATATAAGTATATAAAGATTGACAAAAATACAAACTATTGCTTAAAAATTGATTTTGTGTCAAAACAAACTTCTTTTTTTTACTACACATTTCTTCACTGAATAGCATCCAAAAATTAAGATATAATGGCGTGTTTGTACCAAGTGTCGCACCAGAAACGCACAGATTGTACACTCAATCGTACTATGGGTTTTGTCGCTGTTGAATGACATTAGTTTCGATCCAAATTTCTAAGAATATATAATCTAAACCCATTGTAGGCTTTTTAACCATAGTTGTACTGTTGCATTAAAACTTTAAAAGAAAATATTTATTCTAGCATGGTAATTTCTCATCAGTAATATTTCTTAACGGTGTTTTTTGTTCTTCTTACTCCTACGAAAGTAAAGCATCGTTTCATTTTTTTTTTTTAAATCTTCGAAAAATAACAATTCTCTTTGTCCCTATTTTTATAAAAATTACAGTTGAAAAATTGAGTTTTTGAATTACTGCTTTCAAGCACAAATCCTTCTCGAGGGTGAGCTAGTATATCCTTATTGCTTAAAAAAGCATAGTAAAAGTTTATGGAAATAAATATTAATTTGCAATTTATTCGTTAAAATTAGGTATAAGCTATTAACAGTTATAATACTTTTTAGTAAATAGAAACGAAAACATGATAACGGTTATAAGATCACACTGTCACTTTTTCTTGGAAATGTTTGCTCTAATCACCAATTCTTACAAGGTAATCATTCACAAATTACCCCCTGACAATGAATATAAGATAACACGCTGACAAGTGACTGTTCTGCACAACTGAGCACTTCTTTTCTCACATATCCTTGTCAACAGTCTCCGTGATCTTAAGCAGAAATCCTCTCGCATCATTAGATTCTTTGAGCAACACTGATAAACTGTCCTCATTTTTACACCCTCGGCCTAACCCTAATATAAAAGGTCACAGGAGGTTAAAACAACTGCCAAAAGTGACCATGACTTTGAACTAACACACATAATCCATCTTCCTTCCATCCTTTCATCACAAACTTTTTCAATACGCATTATTTGTTTGCTTCTAAGTCATAATACGCCATCCATCAAAAAAGAACGTAACGTCTTCTTTTAGAATAACTACCCAGAAACTGCAGTTATTTTTTTCTCAATTTACATTCCCGAATCTGAGTCTCAAATAGTATAAATAAGAGAAATTCTCTACGATATTCTCTTATCAGTGCGTATAAGGTATTTCAACAAAATGGAAGTGCAGAAATTAGTTTAGAAAGTTTCTTTTTTTTTAATTTGTTTGCTTCTAAGTCATAATAAGCCATCCATCAAAAAAGAACGTAACATCTTGTAGAATAACCACACAGAAACTGCTTTTTTTTTCTCTCAATTTACATTCCCGAAACTGAGTCTCAAATAGTATAAATAGAAAAAAATGCTTTATTCTCTTATATGCGAGCTATAAGTTATTTAAACAGAATGGAAGTGTACAAATTAGTTTAGAAAGTTTTATTTGCATAATGCGCATAATTTTTAGATAAAATAAGAAAAATTTACTTAACGCGAAGGGGCGGATTTGGAGAAGTGAGCCGAGAAAGAACGAAGAATATAATTACACAGTGCGAGTTAAAGCGCACTGAAAAGATTCATCTTTGTCCAATTAGGGCACAGTGTTTCGGACATCGAGAAAAGAATCGAATTTTACTTTGTAGAAGAAAGGTAGCATTTTAAACCTAAGCCTTTGCTGTAGAAAGGAAAATCGATTATTACTGATTTAACTCAAATTGAAAGTAGCAGTGCATGTTCCAGAATGCAAGTAAAACTAAGCAGAATATCGGAACTTTATACTTTATAATTTTATTGGGGGGAGCAGAAAAAGCGGTTATCGTTAACTTTGCTAATTATTTTCTTTTTCAATGAATTTTGGTTCTTATAATTAAGTATAATTGAAAACATGCTTTAAATCCTTCTGAGCTTCAAATCAAATAAAAACTTTTCAAACTACTGCCCATTACTTGTTTTCACTAATACTGCGCAAAATTGAAATACCTTTAAATTATAGCCCAACATTCGGTGGAAATCAATCTTGTGTGCGAACAGTATACTTTTTATGTACAGTCTAAAAAAAATGAAGTACTGTCCGTCCTTGAAAACCGAGCCTAACACTCGGGAACCATTCCACTTCAAAAAAGGGTGATGGGTTGTGAGTGAGAACTTTACGAAGTTTTCAATTAAAAACTTGCATTTTTTGCTATCCTTTTGACATATTCAACTCAACCATGTATTTAAAATTAGCATCGTTCTACGTTGTTTGATACGGCTCAAAATGCTTCTAATTATTTTTCCCTTTATTGTTATCTTACCTATCACCGTTATTTTGGTAAGGTCAGAGAAGACCTGAAGCATGCATGAATACGCGGAAGGTTTCACCTGTGAAAAATAGACAGTACGTCTAATTATGTAGCATCATTCCCTCTAGACAGACAAGTATGGTGCCAACCATAAACAACCAAAGTTTTCTTTTAAAATGACGACTTTTAACTAATAAAAAGGAAAAATTAAATTTATCAACTTCAGTAAAATATCATTACAGCGAACCTTAAGTGATCACAGTTTTTGTTCGTCGTAAGGGGAATTTTGATGTAATAGAATTCAAGCAATGTACCAGCACTTAAACCGGAATTGAGTATTTATTTCAATGAAATTGACATTCTGTTGCATTGATGTCGCTGTAATGAGACTGAACAGACATAAGATAAACACTAACATAGAAAAACAAAATGAAGCTGCCTAAACAGGCAAAAACACAGAGAAAACTAAGAACAAAAGTTAACAAATCTAAGAACTGCAGAGCAAACGGGAAAGCAACTTTTTCAAGAACAAACAAATGCCATCAAAAGACAAATACATGAATTAAAAGCATTTAGTGATAAAAAGATAGGAAAAAGTGATAACATGTTTTACAAGCACTTAATGAGAGCTAGCTAAGTTAAAAGCTACCAAATACAAAAAAACATTCATTCAATAAAATTGCTATGTTTTTTAACCATACCAACTTAATCATTGAAATATTAAAATAATTTAAAACTGTAGAAATGAATAGGGAATTCAGGTCATTGTAATTTATTTGTATGACAAACGAAACTTTGCTGTATTTTTCTTCAAGCGTCAAAATAATTATTTGCCGCAGGATATGTGCAAGAAAAGTTGAATGTAGTATTTTCTTAATTATTTTTGAGTTTATGGCTTTTTAAATACTTCCGTTCATCGTCGCTTAAAGCAAGATTTTACTTTGAATCCGTGGAAAAAAAAATGCTTTTTAACAATTTTTTATGTGATTATAAATAAAGATACTGATATAATGTTAGTTTTGCGTAATAAATACTTTTGAAATACATTTAAAATGCCATTTTTATTAAATGCGTTATGCATTTTTACCGTAAAAAAAGCATTTCTCGATTAGTGTGTGGCTATGTATTAGGTGGTAGTTGAAATTTCAAAAATGGGAAATCTTAAACAGAAAACTTTTAAATTTCTATGTTCAATATATCCGTTGTTAGCGACTGAAGTAAAATGATTTTAAACTTTCAATAGTTAACTTTCTTTTATTAGAGATGTTTCTTAATTTTTCTGAAAATGTACAAGTTCATTGAATGAAAGTGACTGAATTTTGTCTAACTAACTGTACTGAAAGTTACTGCACTTTTTTGTATTTTTCCAACTATCTTAATGTCCGAAATTAGGCTATCCCGGAAGAGATTTTTAGCATTTGGAGACTGTCAAAAAGTCCTTAGAGGCTGAATCAGAGCTATATAGAATTCGAAGTGTAAAGAATAAACCTCCACACCTCCATCTACACTGCGACGCAAAAGTTTAGACAAATGGCAAATATGTGAATAAAAAGAAAACTATTCAACGAAATGCTTTCAAATTTCTACTGCAGGTACACAATATGGTCCCAAATACGTGTCTGGAGTTCTTAAAACTATAACTGGAATCAAATTTTGGATATTACAAAAGACATTTTTTTTACATTGTTGCAAAAGTTTAGACAATAGTCAGATTTTATGCAAATATCCCTTGAAATGTGATTGGTGGAGGAAATGCGGGACTTTATTATTCATTTATAAAGTGCAGAGATTTCTGAATAAATAATCAAAATCTCAAAAGCTCTGTAGTTTTCGTGTAAAGAAGATGAGAAAGTTTGGAAGCCGAAACTTGAAAATGAACCTACTTTAATAATATTTTGTCTTTTAAATCGGCTCTAGTATGGTAGTACGTTGTTTTTTACTTTGTGGAGAGCAAATTCAGATATGCGTATCGATCAACAGACCAAGAAAGAATATATTTCTTAAAGATGAAGGAATTAAAAAAACGGCTCGAACTGACGATTTGCCCCTTAATCCTACAAAACTTCAACTTAGGTCAAAAACAGCACGTGACAGCATAAGTAGATGAACAACTGAATCAGAATGCATGAAAAAAACAAAGAATTGTGCTTGAGCCTTTTCGGACAGAGTGTCCCAAATAAGCCAGATTTTAATGGTAAAAGCAGCACAGGATATGATCATTGGATATTTCTTAAGTCCAGCGAAAATAATTATAATCCATCTAGGCTATCCCAATTTTAATAATTTTTATCAAAGAAAGTACCATTCATTTTTTTAGTCACGATGACACATATGCTGAATTTTGACATTAAAATCTGGTTTATTTGGGCACTTTGTCCAAAAAGGCTCAGGCACAATTCTTCGTTTTTTTTTTAATGCATTCCGATTCAGTTGTTCGTCTACTTATGCTGTCACGTGCTGTTTTTAACCCAAGTTGAAGTTTTGTACGATTAAGGGGCGAATCGTCAGTATGATCCGTTGTTTCAATTCCTTCATCCTTAAGAAATCTAATTTTACTTGGACTTTTTGATCGATACACACATCTGAAATTGCTCTCCACAAAGTAAAAAACAATGTACTACCATACTAGAACCGATTTAAAAGACAAAAAATTAATAAAGTAGGTTCATTTTCAAATTTCGGCTTCCAAAATTTCTCATCTTCTTTACACGAGAACTACAGAGCTTCTGAGATTTTGATTTTTTATTCAGCAATCCCTGCACTTTATAAATGAATAATACAGTCCCGCATTTCCTCCACCAATCACATTTCAAGAGATATTTGCATAAAATCTGACTATTGTCTAAACTTTTGCAACAATGTAAAAAAATGTCTTTTGTAATATCCAAAGTTTGATTCCAGTTATAGTTTTAAGAACTCCAGACACGTATTTGGGACCATATTGTGTACCTGCAGTACAAATTTGAAAGCATTTCGTTGAATAGTTTTCTTTTTATTCACATATTTGCATTTTGTCTAAACTTTTGCATCGCAGTGTATTTCGTTAGCAATGAGCAATCTCGGAATCCTTTGCACAGAAACGCGTGTCACCTGCAGTTTTTCTTTGAACAAAGTTTAAACGGAACAGAACAAAATTAATGATCATTCTTTGCAATAGTTCTCTCAACGTAAATCTATAATCTTGTCTCTCTGTAACAGCGACGATATCGAAATTCTCTTTAATTAGAAAAAATACTGGAGCGGCACATCCTCCTTCCTTCAAAACTGATTCCCTTTAACCTTTAAACATTTTAAAACAACCTCTAGATACACTCTCCATCAACTTTCTGTTGCATCACATATGCTTCAGCTGCTTTATTTTTAAAAGAAAAACAAAATTAAAGCAAACCGAAGTTTTTCTCACCGCTTGTCGCTTACATTTTTACGTAGGTGAAACCAAAACTATGTGCTTGGTCAGCTTCCAAGGCCATATTACTGACGTCACGGCCCTTAAATTTTAACTATATATTCTTCACTTATCCCAATACACATAAATATTCATTTTCTGAGCCTTGATATTTTATCTACCTGAAAAATAGCTGCGGTCTTTCTTTCTTGAAGAGATCTAGTAACCAAAAAACAGGAGAACAGTATGCGCTATTAAAAAACTATGTTTCTGAATTGTATTTCCAGCTTTAATCAATGCTGAAACTTTAAGCTCCATTTTGAATTTCAAAAAAAAAAAAAAAAAAAAAAGCATAAAAAATTGTGTTACAATATTTAAATGGTCATCCATACGGAAACCGTTCTTGTATTAACAACAATACTCATCTTACATCGTCTTCAGAAAAAAAAATACTTGAACTACTAAACCATAAACCACAAAATATCATTAAGCTTTTTTAAATTATTTGCATTATGTTAAACAGCATTTGAATGTGGAAAAACTATTTTTTATTTAATCCGTTTTAAACGAAAGGAAATAAATAATAATTAACGAAGCTTCACAAGATGACTGCTCGGATTATTGATTTATTGCATGATTGGAGAAAGTATTTTTCCTGAATAATAGTGTTTTTCTTAATTAAAGAACCCCCTCGCCTTTGACCAAGAGCGTAAGCACATTATTTACTGGATGATGTTAACGTAGAATAAATATTTCAATTTCGTAAAATAATATAATCTCGAAGGAAAGGCACTCAAACTTTTAAATAAACTTAACTGTTTTTGTACATCGGAATAAAAGCATTACTAAATAGTTGATAAATTTTACTTACATTAAATTGTGAGAAAGAAGTAGTTCAAAACAATATATTAAATGAAGTAAATAGTTTTTTGATGTACAATAGGTAAACTGATCATTTAGATTTTGTAATTCCTTTGGATTTTGTTGTTTGTTTGGCTTTGTGATTTTTTAAATGACATTAAAGTTACAATTTTTATTTTATCAAGAAGAAAAGCAAAAAACGTTTATAATAATACTAAGCGCACTCACTCGTTTACACCCCAGTTTTTCTGTCTCACTCTATAAATTGGCTATGGAGTGATTCCAAGGAAAGAGGTCCTGGCACATTGAATTTTTTGTCGTATACAGTAAAAAAAATAATAAAAGCTTTTTTCAAACCAAAATAAGTCTGTTCCTAATTCCAGTATCAGTTGTAAGATAAAACTATTTTTTGAATCAGATTTTGGCCACATTTGACAGCACACAGAGAGTAATTAAAACAAAAACGCATTGCAAGTCAGATAAAGTAAAAACTCTATTTTCTGAATCATTACATTTTTTTTACCAAAAAAAGCTGAAATTTCATTGAATTAAATGCACTAAAGTGATTGTGTGACATAAACTTATGATAAAAACTTTTGATGAGTTTTTAACCCTCAAAAATACTCAGACTACTTTTTTAAGTCACACACATGCCATATAAAGTAGAAAAAAATCTCTAAAGTTAGAGGACTAAACGAAAAATGTATCATTAGCAAATTATATTCCTTAAATTTTATCATTATGTATTTAATAGAGAATATTTAATCGTATTTTTAAAAGATGTTACACACGTAACTTTTTGTATGGTTTTCTTTGCATATATATATACATTTGATTGTAAGGGGAGAGGCTATTTTAAATGGTTCAGCCGAAAATGCCGGGTGCTGGTCCTAGATTTGTGCCTCTGTGGGAAAAATTACACAGCTCTGCTACCCCTTCTCTTCACAACTCACACGGCGCCATCTCCAAATAAGGGAGGTTAGTATGCCAGAACCTGTACTTAAGGCAACAAAACACAATCGAACTGAAGAAAAGACTCGAGTTCATCCTATCATTCGTGATAGTGGACGTCGACTAACCTATAAATAGCACAGAAATCCTAGAATATTTTAACCCTTCAGAACTCGCACTATGAGTAAAATACTCAGACCAAAAAAGAAAAAACTGTTATACTTTGTTTCATCAAATACCTATTTTTTCAGCAAAGCAGTCTGAACCAAGGGCGGATCCAGCTTGTGGTTAAAGAGGGGGTTATTTTCGGAAAGGGGGGAGTCAAAGGGCAATTTTTGAGCCAAAATGGGGGGTTTTGGCCATTTTTTCGTAATATTAGGCCAAAAAAATGCAGTTTTATGCAATATTTTGTCTCTTAAGGGGGGGAGTCATGACCCCCCATGACCCCTCCTCTGGATCCGCGCTTGGTCTGAACTGGCTAAAACAAAGCCGAAGGTAAATGTTCTCTCTCTGAAGCTGAGATTACCTTCACACCAGTAGCTAAACGCATTTCAAAACATCTATGAGAGCCCACAGAAATGTTTTCAAAAACTTAATTTTTATATTAACAAAGAAAACACTTGTTAAAACTTTTCACAATTTATAGTAAGTGACTTTGCGTAGCATGATTTAAGGCAAGAAAAAAGACTTTAATGTTAGCAAAATGAATTTAGTTTATTCAGCTTCAGATAATGAACTAAATGGAATAATGGCTTCAGACACCAAATACAAGAAAGGAAATAAATCGAGTAGCTCTGAGAAAATTAAAAAAAAAACTTTTTGCCCCCATAAAAGTCGTATTCAATTCGGAAACAAAGGATTTTAATTCACTGCAAAATAGATTAACAATTATGTTTAAGCAGAAAATGTGCTGGAGACAAATATTAAAGAAGAAAAGTCGGAACGTAATTAAGAAAATGAAAAGAACAAATTTGGAGAAACGTAGAGAAACAGGATTAACACAAAAAGTAAAATCCAATTTCCAAAGTATAATTGTTAACTTAAATGTAATATTCTACAAAGCGTAATACAAGACAAATCATCGACATAAGTTTTAGTTTACTTTTAGATTTACTAGGTTTCAATTAACTAAGAATTAATAATATATTTAAACCAAATTATTTCTTTTTAATCCTTCATACGTGATTAAAAAAGAAATCATGAGACTTTTCCTAATTTAATATTTTTATTAACTTCTTCCTACTACAAGGTCTAAACAATTCGTTTAGTTTTGTAATCGAGTGAACTGAATATTTAATATTCTACCGCTTCACTATTAGGGTAAAAGCTCCATATTTCGTCCCCCTTAACCTTTTTGGTCTCTGAGTAACATATTTTATGAACAATTTTATCGCATCACTAATGAAGCCTATACAAGGTATACAAGTTTAAATACATGAAAAGCAATTTGTTTTTCGCTAAAAGAAAGTATTAAAAAATGCAATTTTGTCAGAACTGAAAATACTTATCCTATTATCTCCCCGCCCCCACCCCCTACAATAGGCCTTGAAAAAGGAGTAATAATTGCTTAAAAATCCGATAATAGTAATCAGTATACATTTGTTTTATTTTCTAAATTAAGAAAAAACACAAATTGTGCGTTTTTAGTACAAATTACAATATGAACGATGGTAAGATTGGTTTTTTAACCCTTCAAACAATCGTCACAAAAGTTTTTACCCACCCTGGAGCATATTTTGTGAGGTCTTGAGGCCAACGCACCTATATTTCTCCATATTCGTCTTCTTAAAAACGGTTTTTGGATCATGGAATCTACATCATTGTCTTTTACTGGAATCTTGGTAAAAGACAAAAAGTAGAAACATCCTGTTTGCCAAATTGCGGCTTCCTACTCTACATTAAATTAGAAATACACTGAAAATCGCTCAGATCATTCAATTTATATCTCACCTTAAAGAAATATATGGAATACATTGAAATAAACACATTCTAATAAACCAAAAAGTACATTTACAAGTAATATTTCAATAACTCATGTTTTCAAAAGCATGAATAAGTGCTTCTAAATGACAACGCAACAGACCAGACTCATGCAATTTCCACAAATAAATAGTGTTATTGGTTATAATCAGCAAAAAAATCACCGATGGTGACAGTTAGTAGAAACTTAGTGGGCGAAATTGGGCCCTGGGGCAAAATAAGGTAACTTTATCCTATACCTTATGTCTGCTTTGATGTAAAGAATTCATTTTTCATCAAATTACTTGTTTGTTCATTTTCTTATATTTTGATATGAAACATAATTCCACTTAATCTGCGATTCAGAACCTTTTTATTCTGCAATTTGTTAATTTTGAAATTTAACAGTTTCAGTAAGAGCTAGTTTTAGTAGTTTTATCCATATTCTGAATTTATACAAACCATGAAAAGTTAAAATGAAAATTACATTACCATTATGCGAACAGCATTATTAAATAGCGTTACTAAAAAGGTTAGTGAAGTATTAATACCTTCTGGGGGCCAGTAAGTTCTTCAAACCACGCGAAGAGAAACCTCATTAATTGATGAAAAATAAAAAAAAAAAAACTAGTTCATGGGACAGTAATTTGAAATATACAGGCTGTTCCGTTTTAACTACCGTGACCTTTATTTTCGCAACTCTTCGTTCTAACTGCATACTTCCAACGGCAAAAATGCTCAAAATGAGGTGCAGAAAGTTTAAATGAAAAAAAGCATTTGGTCAAAAAATACGAAATCTAACTTTTCATACGAAGTACAGGTCTCCTAACCTACATTTAGTGAAATCAAACGCATGAAAATTATTCGAAAATAAGTTTGACATCAGTACGACCAATATTCACACAGGTAGGAAACGCAGCGTTTCGTGACTTACACCATTTTGCACTCTCTGCCAATTACGCCAATTGGGGGGTGGGATATAACTGCTTACGACTTCAGTGAAATCAAAACCGGTCACTCTACTGAAAGGGCGATATGTTCCAATCTCATTTTCTTCACCGGCGCTTCAATTTTTTAGCTCGAATATCTCTTCGAGCTTTAATTGCAAATTGTTCAATTTTTTGTGTTATTATTGTAATTATTTTTCAATGAAGACCTGGATTCCGTATGAAAATTTAAGAATATTATTTCTTTTTTATTTATTTATTTTTTTAATTCTCTTCAATCTTATATTATCTTAACTCTGCACAGCATTTTGAGTATTTTTGCCTTTGGAAGTAAGCATCTGGGACACGGTTGCAAAAATAAGGTCGACAGTTAAAACGGAACACCCTGATTATGAAGAAATAGTACAAGGCCACGTATCATGCCACGTGTGTAGCACGTATCATATTGCTATTAGACAAACGTTTAAATGCAGTTTACATGCTTTCTTTGAAAAGCAAAACTTGAGGCTGAATCTTTCAGAAAGCTTAAACAATACGTTTTATATCTATTGGCGTTTGTTGAAACGCATTAGTTTCAAAATTCTTCCTTAAATATAGAATCAGGTGGAATTAAGTTTGAAGAGAAACAGATATTTCTGCTTTTTTTAAAAAACTGAAGTGCTTTTGGATCCCTATCTCTTACTGAAACTTCATCTTTATTTCATTGTCTCTTAACTTTATTTATTTATTATACTTACTTAGTTATTTGCTTGTTTATTTTTTGCGGTATCTTAATACTTTAAAGAATTTATCACTTTCTTCTTTGGTTGATGCCCATATAGAAAACTAACATTCAAAACGCTGAAAAAAAAAGGATAAACGTGAGTATGGTCACTTGAAAGTTAACTATATTAAGTCACAGCAATGTAACACTAACATTTTGAAATTATTGACACAATCTTCGCATCTCCATTGCCTCGCTCTATCCAAACTTGCCAGTGTATATCAGTTTTATGATGCTATTCCTTGAAACTATGCGTAAGAGAAAACACGTTTTTTTTTTTTTTTTTTTTTTTTGACACAAAATAGACTGTGGGCCTATTTTTCGTCAATAGCCAGCATGCAAAGCTATAAAATGAAGGGTAAATTATGGATTTTGATAAATAAATAAAGAATTTCTATCATCGTAACAGAAAACAGACTTGAGAAATAACATTTAAGATTTTACATTACGATTTACCGAGTTAAAACTGTAAAATGAGTAATTTTACAGTTTATTACTGTAAAGCAACAATGTTACAGTTTATTAGTACAAAATTAGCTTTTTTACAGTTTATTACCGTAAAATTAGCAATTTTTACAGTTTGTTACTATAAATTTAGATGTATTGTGCTGTGAAAACAACATCTATTTTTTACAGTAAGGGGTTTTTTGGGGAGGGGGGAGGCAAAAAACACATTTTAGAGCCTGAGTCTCTGTTTTGTCAACAGCCCGAACTATAAACTTTAAAATGGAGGGAGGGGTATAACAGTGGTAAATCATAAAAGTTGGTTGACATGATAAAGAAAACAGGCTAGACAGATAATATATGTGATAAGTTTTTCTCTTTCTTTTTCTTTTGGAGAGACAGGTCAACAAAAGAAATATCGCGGCTTAAAGAGTGGAAATTAAGCCTGGGCACCGGTGAGAATAGAACACATAACATCCTGCATCACACACAGTCCAGTAGTCCAGTACGCTTACTCGTAAATGGAAGCATCAATTGGAAAATTTGTAATTCCAAATCATCAAACTTGCTGACAGCGGTTTTGAGGCATTTTCTTGTGCAAAGCATACACTCCAGAAATCTCATTGATAGGAACTAATCATTATTTACGGCTTTCACAAGAAACAGTTCGTGAAACTAAGGGTACATGAATGAATGATTTCTATAATGCGGTTATGGAAAAGACACAGAGAAGATGTGAGTATAAAAATGCGTTATCTGACGGCGTAAACAAAGTGTTTAGCGTGGATAATAATAAATATGCTCCTAGTACATGGTAAATATTGGTTTACTTTTTGTATTGCGGAAAAAATCTTTCTACGCTACCCCTCCCCCTGCCGAGTCGCAATCTCGACAGTAAATAACCCAGTTATTTACTATCGAGCTATATTTTAAATAAAACAGAGGGTGAAAAATGATTCCTTATAAAATCATGCAAACTTGTAATATTTCACTAATTAATCTGATGTTTAATTTTCTTGTATTGTGTCAAATAACCGGAAGCGACGAAGTTTTTTTTTTTTTTTGTGATTTAAAATAGAAAACAATTAGTCATTACTCTAATATTCATGAATTATTCCAAAAATAAAGTAGTTAGTAGCTCCAATGAATTTACTGTGTGCACTGAATCTGTGTGAATCATTTGAATTTGAATTCCAATAACTGAATGCGAGTCTACTTAGAAGTTGAGTGCACAGTCAGCACTTCTCAACAGGTAGGTACACATACTTGAGTATAAACATTGCATAGAAGTTCTCCATTTCCATTGACGCTGTTTGGCGGCTTATTTCCGAAACATGCCTATCATTTATCAAGAGAAAAAGCTTTTTGTTGTAAGTTTCTGAATACGCTTTGCTTATAAAGTAGATCCCCTGTTTTTCCAGGTCATAAGATATCACTAAAATAGTTGTTCTCCATTTCGTGTTTCTTCTTTATAAAGTCTTGTTTGTTGTTTTTGGGAGGTATGTAGTTTTATAACAATAATAATGCTCATAAAATGATTAATTTAGCAGTAGTAACAATTAGAAAATCCTGAAGTATAAAGTATTTTTAGCAGAAAAAGAGTCAAAGAGCTACAATTAAATAGTTTAAACGAAAACATTTAGTGTTCCCTCGAATATGGTGTAATTTTGGCTCTTCGACTAAGTGAGAGTTTCAGCAATGCAGTTCAACATTATATAACATTGATATTTCTAGAATTCGTATGTTTGTCAATGAAAGTACCACTTACACTAGTGAATCTCAATGTTATGTCTTAAATTTTGTACTCCTTTAACCCTTTGAGGCACAATGCTTTCTTTTCTCAGCCAACTGACAAAGTGACTTCAGCTGGATGAAAAAAAAAAGTAAAATGATATCCTTTAACTGAACTACTATTCCCGCAACTAGTCTAAAAACGAAAAACTTTATCGTGTACATAAATTACTCTCATTTAATCACTTAAAGTGAAAATGTTTTAATAATCGAATCTAAAACATTCCATCGGAGAAATGTTTTAAAAATAGCTTTGCCTCATATATGAGGTACAATGATATTTTAAGTTTTATTTCAAGGTTGAAATTCTCTGACAAAAATGTTCGAAATATTTCAACAGTACAATTTCTATGATAAAATGTAAGCTCTATTATAAAATATATTGTCAGTTCTTTATGTACTGTAGTTTTCAGAACGAAATTTCAATGTGTTCATTAAAAAATGTACTTATCTTAACTATTTCCCTTTGATACTTTTCCCCACATTCTTCTAATCGACTATTCCAACACTGAAACAATTAAACGTTTTGTTAGACAAATGTATACCGAATGTTCGGTATAGTTATATTTGAGGTACTTTTAATGAAAATTAAAGTTTAAAGTAGAATTTTTAAACGTGCATGTTCACTTATATCTATAGAAGTCTTTAAATGATAGAATATCATTAAAAATTTTAAAACAAAGAAACAATTTTTCAACATTATGTCCTGAAATACTCACCATTTTCCTTTCATGTGATATGCCTGATAAATTTTACTTCGTCACATAGTAGTAGAATTTAAAAGTTAAAGTAATAGAATTAATTTAAGGAATGCTTTTAATACTGTTTGTAATAATTGAAGATCAAACTTTAGTACAGAATAAAGGCATAAACATAATTCATCAATTTCAAATAATGTCTGGTTTCATTTAATGAAACTTATACGAAATATTTTTTTGCAAATTTATTTCGTATCTTAAACAAAACTTTTTTTTTTAATTTTGAAAATTATTCTTTCACATCTCACAAAGGAATTGTAAAGTCTTACAAATAGTACTGTACTTTATTATTGAAACAATGTCATTGCGTTTAATTATTTAAACAATTTTATTGTATTTTATCATTTAAACAAACTCTATACTCCAAAATATGTTACATTTTGGTGACTAAAAGACCGCTGCTTCTGCTAAAATGGCAATGCTTTACTTCCATGGTAGTTTATTCTTCTCAAAAGATTTTCTCTTTTTAGGCATCTGAAATTCATGCGAAGAATAAGAAAGCTCGTTAATTTGTCTTTCTTTTCTACCAGAACGATTTGGAATGTTGTCTGCGGAAAGAAATAAATGGAATAAATGTGGAAAATATTTCTCTTTAAAATTTCACCGAATAGCTTTTGTAAACAGTAGTTAAACCTCCATTTATGTAGACTATTACGTTAATCTTCTTATTTGAAGGAGAAAAATCAGTATTTGCTTCATATGCGTTTATCAGACTTCGTCTCATAGGAACATTTCATACATGGATAAAATGAAAAGAAAATTACACGCATAAATATGGTTGCATATCAAAGTTCAGCGTGGTAAAAGTTTAAACAATTAATATTACTTCCGTGTGGCTCCTGGTGGAAATATTTTATATTAATAAAATAATTTTAGAACTCAAATCCATTGTCACTCGGTACAAAAAAAAAATGGCAGCTTGGCAATAAACGTTTTAAGACGAATAAAGGATGAAGAAAATTGGATTTTTTATGATAGTGATTATTATGGTCTAAAAGGAGTTTTATGATAAAATATTAAAATTTAAGACAATGTGAGTATCATGCAAAAAAAAATACAAAAACTCATCGTTTATCATCGTTTTATAGCAAAACGGTCGTGTTATTGATTTTTGATGACTGTAATTATGAAGAACAGCGATTTGGTTATCTGAGATTAGTGATTTATTTTTGACTATTCGGAGCACAAAAAAAATCGACTTTTACCCTATCACCAAGTTTTTAAGCTACATAGGGATCAAAGAGACCAATTCACAAAATATCGGACATTATTTTAGACAAAGTTATAAGAACAAATAAAAAAAGTGTTTTTGGTTAGCAGCTATGAATTTTATTTTTGCCAGGACAATGAAATGAATTAAAATTTATCACAAACAAAAATAATAATTTAGAAAATAAATACTTCACTTAAATTTTAAGATTTATAACACCTACTAGGAGAGCAGTCGGGTTTCTTTAAAACCCGCTTTCCCTCGGAAGCTACACATTCACATAAGGTGTAGAGAAAAACCTGATGTGGAAAAAGAAAACTAACTATCAGCTCATAAATCGAACTGAACTGTAATCGTGCTACAAATTTAGGCAGTGTAAGGCAAAGCGATGTAAAAAGATTAAAAATTTTAATTTGAAGGTAGACCAAATGGTAAGAGAACCAGAGGTCAACATAAAAGGTAGTTATTGTATTTCGCAAACGAAAATTTTAGTATGAAAAAGACGATTTAACATACAGTCATAATTCCGACTGCCAAACTTTTATACAGAATAACTTGACAATCCTGATTTTACACCCAGCCGTTTTACTAGCTGTATATCTTATGCAGAGAACTACGTATGCTACTTAATTTTTTTGAAAATCACACCAAAAACAACTTAAGTGCAAAACATAGTGATAGCAATTCAGGTAGATGTATCTCTACAGCACGTTTTATTTATTTATTTACTTATTTTTATTTAACAGCCTGCCTAGGATCAGAACTTTAAAAGCGTTTTACTCAAAGTTTAAAAGGTTCATTTACTTTCCTTCGCTGCTCACTGCCTCCATTGTTTCCTCGCGTAATTAGGTGCATAGCAAATGGGTGTTTGTTCATTATACCTTTGTATAATATTATTTATTATTCATATTATTTATATAATTATTGTTTATATATTATTTATATATTATATTACTTATATAATATTATATATTGTTCATTATACCTTTGTATATACTGCGTGCTTAACGCAGTAATGCCATTCTTCATTGTGTTACCCGTTCATATCTCTCTCTCTCTCTCTCTCTCTGATACACTCAGACGAAAGTGGAAAGAGATATAGATTATTGATTTCATTAAAAGAACATTTCAGAGAATAAACAACACTGTTTTAAATTACATAATAATGTAAGTTACTACATTTTAAAAATGCAATGGCAAAGTAAAACTCGTACATTATCATCTTCGTTGATAAAACTTTTAAAAAGTACATAACTTTTAATGTAATTCTGTAATTTTTCTTTTCATTTAAAAGTTTTAAGTTCAATAATTAAGATTAAGTTTTCAGACTTCACCCGTTATTTAAAGAAACTCAAAAAATGTTTACTTCTTTTGTATTTACACAAATATAGAATAGATTATCTTACTTCATAAAAAAATAGATACCGTCTATTTTATTTAGACAGCAGGACTTTGCTCGTACTGCACATTGCATTTTTTATTTAATCATAAAAGTACGAATTATCATATGCTTTATCTCTAAGAAAAATAATATACATACACCAATTTATAAAAGAATGGGCGATGTATTTCACAATTAATTTCAGGCTCATTTTTGTAGTTATAAAATAAAAAAGAGAAATAGATACGATAGGAGTACATAAATAAAATAATAAGCCTGTAGCAAGTTACACGCATTAAAAGAGCATAAAAAGAGAAAAACTTATTCTGACTTTTTGCTTCGCAGAATAGAAAAATGTTTCACTTATTTTATTTAGTTGTAGTTAAAATACATATTTGTATGGAAATTTTTCATTTCAAATCTTAAAAGGTGCGAGAATATTAGAATGAAAGTTTTATTTGAGCAAGATTAGATATTTATATTTTTCGCATTTTTAAATTGTTTGAAAAAGCTATCATTTAAAAATAGCTTTCTTTCAGAATATCTACTTCATGAACAGGAAATCAGAAATATTTTTCTCTCAAATAAATTTTTCAAAAATCGCTTTTTCGTCACCATCATTTCTTTCATTAAATATTTACTTGCAAATAAAATTCTTTTCAGTTTTGATTTTCTTCTTCAGATTTTCAACAATTCTTAATCTTAAACTCATAGGCATTAGAAATAAAACGGTGTCTCATTATTATAAGGAATTTGTTTTCAGCTTCTTGTTTTGAAAAACGAGTCAACAGTTATTGGTTTACTAATATCCACTCTTTATCGTACATTCTTTATCCTTCATTTAAAATTACCTGTCATAATTTAGTTAAAATTATCCAAATAAAATTATCATTATCAACTCAACGTTACACCTGGAGTATTTCAATAAAGAATATCCTCCGAAATGGAACCTACGCCACCTACAGGTACCACCTGATTTTAAAATTACTCGTGAATTTATTTCCACAGAAAAGATAGGAATTACATTAGAGCGATTCCATACCAAATCACCGAATGGGGGTCGCACGACCGACTCGGATTTTTTTTTAATTTGGTACACAGATTGATGGTATAGAGGTATGAAAAAGACCAAAAGGAAAGTTACCTGCTCCACTTATTTTCTGAGATACATGCCCTCAAAGTTTGTCCGCCACGTCAAAATACTAAAAAAGTGATGTTATTTAATCATTTTTTATAAAAAATCGTACTCATGCAAAATAAAAGTGTTAGATATCTATGGAAACTAGTTACTCCAGGCATTATGAAAAAAAATACTAGAACGTTCATAATGAAAATTGCCAAGGTACAGGGCTCTTTGAAGTTGTCACCACAAAAACTTGATTTTGCAGATTTTGCTAAAATTCAGGCATTTATTACAAAAAAAGGCAAACAAAACCAAAGATTTTCTCACTTTCTGGTAGTGTACAGGTCCTCCCTGTAAATTGCTACGCAATAAATTTTTTGGGTTTCTCACTCCTTCTTGGAAATATTTTAGCTTAAAGATAAGCCGTAAGGCAAAAAATGCGTTTTTGGCCATCTTGGCAGCCATTTTTCTCATAAAGGGGGAGCAGTAGAAACTTTAATTTTTTTTTAAACAAGCCACTGATATGTTAGCTATTCACATTAAAAGAGTTTACTTTTGGTTATTTCCTCCATTAAGAGATATTCTGCTGACAGTATATGCATGTTTTTCACGACGACCATTTGCTTTTGTTCCCCCTCTCATGGACTTAAATTTAATTAAACCAAAAAATAATGATATATTTATTATTAGCTGTATTATCTACCCAATATGTCATGAAATTTAATTTATTAAATCATTGAACAATAAATTAGATAATTGATGAAAACAAGAAAAAATATTTCTCTGATGCCTGAGCATTATGCATTCATAATTATAAAGCACTAAATACTTTCTTGAGAAATTAATTAACATAAATGAGCTCTAAATATTTATATTATAAGCAATACCCAATCTTGTGATTGGGATACTCCTGTTTTTAATTGAAGAATTTCTTGAATATCACATGAATATCAGGGAAATAAATGAGGTCTTTTCGTTTGATGTAGGATATTTTATGACAAATTTCATTTGATGGGCTACTAACTGAGCATGGTGATAAAGAGCTATTAATTTCAGCATCGAATTCCATTTTACCTTATTAACAGTTAAATATTTACAAAATAATTAAATAATTTAATATAAAGCCATGCTTGAAAAATTAAAATTAGTGCAACTATTTTATTCCCATACTGATCTTTACAAAATTGACATGCGTTGAGCACTGATAAGAACTGACAAGAAAAAGTTTACTCACAAAAATATTAGTTCACAGATACTATAAAGCATACATTCTATTTTCCACAAAATAATACTGCAACAAAGAACAAGGGTATCCTCCTGTTTATAGCCATCAATCAGGAAGATCCAATCACAAGATTGGGTATTGCCTATGAGATAAATATTCGAAGCTCCTTTATTTTAATTGATTTTTCAAGAAATTCTTTAGTACCTACCCCTTTATACCCTTGTTCTTTGTTGCAGTATTATTTTGTAGAAAATAGAATGTACGCTTTATAGTATCTGTGAACTAGTATTTTAGTGAGTAAACTTATTCTTGTCAGTTCTTATCAGTGCTCAACACATGTCAGTTTTGTAAAGATCAGTATGGGAATAAATTAGTTGCACTAATTTTAATTCTTCAAGCATGGATTTATATTAAATTATTTATTTAATTATTTTATAAATTAACTGTTAATAAGGTAAAATGGAATTCGATGCTGAAATTAATTGTTCTTTATCACCATGCTCAGTTAGTAGCTCATCAAATGAAATTTGTCATAAAGTATCCTACATCAAACGAAAAGACCTCATTTATTTTCCTGATATTCATGTGATATTCAAGAAATTCTTCAATTAAAAACAGGAGTATCCCAATCACAATATTGGGTATTGCTTATAATATAAATATTTAGAGCTC